>VZTL01049517.1:0-10125 GCA_013400535.1 Scopus umbretta | reverse complement strand
TGTTTGTTTTGGAAATATTTTTTGATATTCAGATAAACATGAATTCCAAGGTAACAGATTCAAGGACTGAAAGAAATGTGAAACTGCACTCAGTGTCCCATTTCTATAGAAAATATCTTTGTTTATTTCAATGTGTTTTCACTGATAAGTTATTTTCTTGTAGAATAGCCTTTAACTTTTTAAGAATGAGATACACTAAGAACAGGAAAAATCTGACTTCTTTTTTTAATTGAAGCAGTATGTCATTGAAATAATAGATACTTAGAAGCATCTTTTTTTATACATAGGGCATCTGAAGTGGCATTTCTCTTTGCCCTCTTTGACTGTTCTAAAAGTAAGGTTTCTAGTTTAGCCTCATTATTTAAGAACATGGTATATATGATGTAAGGAGAGTGATTCACCCCCTTTTTGTTAAACTGGATAACTACTCCTCCAACAGAAAGTGCTTAGACTAACTAACTTCATTAGCTAAATTCTGAATGAATTGAAGCTAATCTCCAAAGTCCTCATTTAAAATCTGTTTTTTTGTGTGTGTGTCCTAAGTTACCATTAAATAATAGTGAGAGTTATATTTTGCTAATATATTCCCAAGCACTCAAAATAATGCATAGCGATGACTATCACCAGACTCACAATTCTTGAATTTATTCAAGGAATTGTTTGATGACAATGTTTTTACTTAACAGACATTATAAGCATTAGTACTCTTGTTAATGTTTTGCGAGTAACGTGCAAAGATCTCAAACAGGATCGAGACCCTGTTGTCTTATATGCAAGAGTAAACCTGTGTTAAGGCATGGTCCCTGCCTTGAAAATACCAGCATTCTTAATTCTGAAATTGAAAAATTAAGACTGAACATTCCCCTGAAATTTAATGTGCTTCAATAATTGGTATTTNGTTACCTGGGAAGACAAAATGCCATCACTCCAAACGTCCCCCCTTCCTTCTTCTTCCCCCAGCTTGATATGCCGAGCATGACGTCATCTGGTATGGAACATCCCTTTGGTCAGTCGGGGTCAGCTGTCCCGGCTGCGTCCCCTCACGACTTCTTGTGCACCCCCAGCCCACTTGCTGGTGGGGTGGGTGAGAGGCAGAAAAAGCCTTGGCTCTGTGCAAGCACTGCTCGGCAGTGACTAAAATATCCCTGTGTTAACACTGTTTCCAGCACAAATCCAAAACATAGCCTCATACTAGCTTCTATGAAGAAAATTAACTCTATCCCAGCCAAAACAAGCACAGTACTATTAGTCTATTTTTCCTTTCTTGCTCACATTCTTTTGATTTGCCTTAATACTGAAAGTAAAATTGGCAGGGTACAGCAGACTACAGACTTCTTGGTCATTATATGAGGAAACTACTGGAGGGCAGGAATTAGCTGGATTATAGGAATTGTTTATGTTCAGAAATACCTTGTTTTACACAAACTGAGAATTTTGTGTATTCAGAATTGAATAAGTTGTGGTTTCTTATATATACTTAAAATTGTAGTCCTTTTCATTGCTGCACAGATCAGATTTTTATTTTGATCTGGTAGGAAAGAAAGCTGAATTTTAGCAGGAGGAAGGGAATTCATTGTTTAATACACTTTAGTATGGTCTTTAATACACTTTAATATGGTCTAACTAGATGGAATATTGCTTTGTGTGCAGGAGTTACTAGATTTGTTTTAACAATGCAATCATACCATCATATGAGAACCGGCTCACTATGACTGTTCACTGAATACCTGTGAGTGGACCTACAATACAATAACCTGCAAAGTAAACAATGTTAGAAATGTTCACAGCTGTGCAGCAGGGTGAATGATGGTTATATTATCTGAAGGCAACATTTTTCCATTGAGATAATTTTTCGACATTTCTAACTAACAGCCAAAAAAAGACTATGTACTTTTCTTCTCTAGGAAGTCCAAGTAGGTGTTCCAGAGCAGGAGGACGAGGCAATATATAGCTTCAGGGAAACACTGAGAGGAAACTTGAGAGAAGGAGTTTCAGCTTAGAATAATGGTTATTGTGCCTGCTTTTATTAAAACATTAAAAATGAAATCTTAGAAACTAATAAATTTGGCAGTGTGCTGTTGTCTTTCTCCAGCATAATAAATTTATAGTGAATATAAGCATTCCTATGGGAGAAGAAAACTTATCTTAGAATTTGGGTGCTCAGCTAAAATGTGTATGTGCATTAGTGACTAGACACCTTTTTCATCAGTGTTTTTTTTGCTGGGACAGCCTCATGGCTGTATTCCCAAACAGTCAGTCAGTTATTTTCTGGGCCCGTTGTTGGTTGCAAGATCTTTCAGGTTTTTTTGTGTTTATTTAGTTGTACCTACATCCAAGGACAAACAAAGCCATGGTACTGCATAGCTTTTGGTTTTTGAAATAAACTAAGAGAATGGGGGTTCTCAACCTACCTCTTCTACATCGTTCTGTATTTCAATGTGTGTGTTTGTATTCAAAATTTTCCTTGAGCACTTAATGACTAAGAGCTGATGATTCTGTACTGCTTAGTTTCTGTTTGATTAAGAAACCCCAGCAATTATTGAGTGCTTGCCAGAAGCTTCTGAAGGTGCATAACCAGATTGTGTTGGCTGCTTTCTGCAGTCACTGTATAACACACTGCGTGCTCTTGCCTGGTATTCTTGAGGCCAGGAGGGAAAGCCACACTGGGGCTTGGGGCTTTTTTGAGGTGGTGAATAATGCTTCCAGGTTTTGTCAGCTTCTTTCATCTGTTCTCAAGCTTTAGTCAGCATTGTTGCTGTAAAAGAGTGTGCCTGAAATAAAGGTATCAGGCTCCATTGCCACATGTTTGGAAAGACTTGTGTTCCAGATCTGCTTTGCTGTGATCTAAATGTTTCAGAAAGACTAGAGGATGTCTTAAAGATGCACTGCACTTGCAGCGTGAATTGCTAGGTTCTTAGTTTTAGGGAGGAAGAACGAGTAGTTTGGCTACTCTGTGAATATTGCATTAGTGGACTGTGTAAGAGTATGGTCTCCATCTACTTAGCTGAGAAGAAACAATGGATGACTAAGATTGAAGCATCAGTCTTTTTAGAATGCTTTTTATTTTTACATTTCCAAGTGCTTTGGAAGGATTAAAAGTATGCCAGTCTCCATTTTGAGAGAAGCAACTTGTGGACCAATAGCATACACAAGAGTGAACGTCACATTTTCATTCCCCCAATTCACTGTGGCATAAATGCATGGTAAAGAAGCTGTTGATTTTTCTTGCCTCCTAAAGCAACTTTTTACCACAAGTGGTGGAAGGAAGAGATAAGAACCAGATGACTTTTTTGCAACTTTTTACCACAAGTGGTAGAAGGAAGAGATAAGAACCAGATGACTTTTTTTTTTTTCCTTCCCCCTCCACCCCCAAAAAAATTAAATCTACCTCAAAAGTAATGCCTCAAAATGTCAGAATAATTCAGGCATGTGATAAGTTCTGTACTGGTCATAGGAAAGCTCCTTTTCCAAAAGGAATTAATCTGAAAATGAGAAAGGAAAAATACTTGGATCTGTATGATAAAGGTCTTGAAAGTAAGTATTAGACATTAGGAATAGAGATAAATGTAACACAGCTGAAGTTTTAGGACAGAAGTACTGTAAATGGGAGAAAGGGTTGCAAGGTAACATTTTCATTTTCATGGCCAGTTGTGTAGTGTAGAAAAACCTAAAAATTACTCTGTTCACAGTAGGTTTTTAAATAGCAAAAACAGGTTAGAACTGCTTCATATTTAATTTAAACATATTTGTAATATTAATGTTCTTGAATAATGTCCAAAGATACCTTTCTTTGCTATTTAGTAAATAACTTTATGCATGCTTTCTAATGTTTCCAAGGAAAGCCCATTTATCATAACTTTACTATGGATATTATGATAATCTTCAGATTTGAAAGAGACTTCATGCCCTTTGAAGAGAAAGGCATATTAAAATAGGATAGTTGCTCCATCTAGTGTTTTTTTCATTAAACAAGTGTTAGCTTTATTTTTTGAACAGGGACTAGCCTTAATTTCTTTGAAAATTATTATATTTGGGATTCTAATGCTTCATTACTTAGAAAAGTTTGGATTTTTGTAGAAAAAAATATATCAAAGGAAAAATTATAATGACTTCCTCAAAGTGTTTTTTTTATAGCTATTGTTTCAAATAGCCCATTGCAGTCCAATGAATTATATTACTCAGAACTAAATGCTGTTTGTTTAGACTTTTACAGCAGCTCCTCTGCGCTGTTTGACCCTTATCCTCTTATTGAAATACAACTTTTGCTCTTGTATTGTTATCGAACGTTACTTAGCAAATCTCAAAAGAGGAAAGCCACGTCTTCAATTTTCCTGCTGGTCCTTAATTTCAGTTTTGTATCTGTGTAGACAGTGCCAGAGGAAAAGAAAAGGTGACTGAGACACAACAGGATAGTTTTCTGTTGTTTACAGGAGGAATAATTTATAAACATTTTCATTTGGAATGTAAGAAGAGGTATGGGTATGTTGAGGTCTGTAAATATGGACACTTTATAACTTCTTAGCGCTCATTGGCTTTTAACCGTTTATTCTATTTGTGAGGTAAGGGTGAGAAATGGCATAGTGACAAATACACTAAGAATATACATTCTTCTTCACATTTAGCATCTGAAATTACCTCACATATTATAGGAGTGGTACCAGTTGGCACTCACTGGAAGGCACGATGGCTGGATTTAAAACTGCTTTGCATCTCTAGCCACCAGCTGTTTGCTGAGGGCAAATGGTGTTAATGAACATATTCTACCACAACCTCTAGATTTTCATTTGCCTTAGCCATAAGTGATTTCCTTATATATGAGAAATGAGGTGGATCTATCAGAATTTCCGCAAAGCATTCCATGTTACAGTTCAGGAGTTACTGCTCAGGCTGGGGAAGGTACGGTTTATAACCATCCCTTACCAATTCTAATAGGGATAGTTGGCTAAAGAAGGAGAACTATGAGGCTAAGATGATACTAGTGAAGTTTCCGAAGGAGATTTACACTTGGGCTCAATCTAGTATTTTCTTTGATGCCTTGGTGTGCATTACAGAAACGTGCTAGTCATTGTGTTGATGAGGCTAAACTGAATAGTATTACAAGGTAGAGGGAGGTCCAGAATATAATTCAGAAAGGAAATAAAATTATTTGAGGACTGAACTAAAAAAATAGGAAGGCAAAAATATCTGTTAGGACACATAAGCTGTTGAATTAGGAGATAAGAACAAGACTATTTATCAGCTAACAGCTCACCAGCTACAAATATGGAGGAGGAAGACAGACAGCAGGGAGTTAGTTCTTCACAGAATAATTCTGCCAGTGGGCATTGTACGCTGCAAAGTTGGTCTTTGACATGTTCTAGGCAATGAAGATCTACAAGCTGAGGAACACCACTGGTGAGTTGGGCATTTCAGTCCAGCCACGGAAATGCTGTAATGTGGTTCTTGTATTATTCTCTGACTTTTGGTCTTATGTCTGCCCAAGATACACAGTGGTGACATGCCTGCTGTGGTTTTTAGGGGAGAGGAAAGGAAAAACAAATGAGCAAAGGAAGTTGTGATGCAGTTTCTACGTGTTGAAAGAATGACATCCTGAAACCACTGTCTAGTCATGGTAACAGTAACACAGTAGCTGTTTCAAGATGAAATGCATTCAGTTTAGAGAAAAGATTATGCATCGTGATGGTCACATGACAGCAGGGTACTTCATAACTTGTGTTCCTATGTGAACTTGTACAATGTTCACGTTGTTTGTATAAATATGGGGAAGGTCGGTGTATGCACATTATTTCACTATCATCATCTCACCATAGCAGCGTGTAAAAACAGGTAAAATTATGAATTTACAATATATTGTTGTTTTTTGCTAGATGATGTTGGTTGTGAGAACCATAATAGGCCTTTATAAGGTATATTACATGGATGAAAGGTTTATAGTCAGTCAACCCTTTGATTATTAATAAAAATTGCATTTGTTTTTATTGTGTAATATAAACAAATTAACGCTTGCTGTTCCTTAGTGGTTTCCAGAAGGTATTTGATTAGATAGGGGGCTTGTAATTGGACTTGAGTATCACTCTGCTGGGAATTTCGGTTAGAAATTCCTTGCATAGAAAGAGAAAAACAAAATGCATCTAAATTGTGAAATGCGTTAAAAGTGAGGTTTATCATGTATTTAATACAGAAAAGGAAGGGACAGCTGGAACAAGGAATAATTTTTGAACAAGTACATGTGGTGATCTCAGCAAGAGAGTTTTGAATGGGAATCTGAAGTGGGCATATGGCTTAGTATGATCCAGAAAATCAATTTGTGGGGGACTGCCATGAAAACTTGAATAACATGGATTAAAAATGTGAAGATGTTTTTTGAAACATGATCTGAAGTAAAAAGAGACTGTATTTGAACTCAGCTGACATGTGCTGGCCTGTAGAGAGAGGGCAGTGAGAGCAGTAAAAGACAGTATCTCTCTTGTGGCATAGCAGAAGGAAAGACTAATTGGAAAACTAAACCATGAGTGCTGCATAAAGAATAAATCCTCTGCTACAGATTGAATTTTTAGGCGGAGAGCAAGCTAACGTGCACATTAAAGTAAGGTAATTATTTAGAGTAATCGTCTCAAGTGATTTGGTTTTAGTGTCTTCCATAGATTTATTTTAACAAATTCTACATGCACTCAACTTTATTGGGTCAGAAAGGTAATACTGCATTACTTTTTTATGTCAAAAGTATTGTTGTACTTAGGAGATTTAAAGACTGTATTGATCCTTTGATATCAATCTAGAGTTAATATAGTTTGTAACTGCAGCTGTGCTCAGAAAGTAACTATCCAATCATCATAGTGGAATGATTAAATGCCGTATTCTACCTGTATTTCCTGGTTTTACACAAGCTGAACATAAAAGAGAGAATATTTTTTCCCCAAGGTAATTGAAAAATGTGTTTATGTTAAGGATATTTATGTGCTGCAAAAACCTACTTAGAATTAACTTTCATGTCTTTTAATCCTTTTTTGCCCCCTCTTTGTAGCCCTTTTTTTGGGCAGGAGGCTTTGTCTACAGAGTTATATTTATCTCCAGAAGAAACTGCAAGTGACAGAGCAATCTGTTATCTCAGATCAGCTCTGTCAAGATGCTGTCTGCTGTGGCTAATGCTTACCACCATCTGATGAATCTCTGGGCCATGGGATGTGTTCCTGATTAGTTTGTTTTACTGTCACAAATTCTCCCATTCCTCTTCTAGGGAGGATGTTACAGAGGCAGGGGCTTAGTCCTTTTGTTTAAGAAATGAAGAAATGATCGCTGGTAAACATTTTGCTCCGTCAATCTCCATCCTATACCAGGCTAATACCAGGCTACTCTTCAGAGAGTTGGTCTCTGTGGCCCTACTTACCTGCAGTTTGAGAACGGAGCAAACACCAGAAGTAATACAGTTTTACCTGCAGTTAAGAGAGTTTGGTACTGAGGGACTGGTAAACTTGTCTTAGTTATTATCAGATGTCTGATGTTCTGTGGTCTTCTCCAGGTTACTGCTGCTTTGTGCCAGTGCTATAAAACATCCTGTTTGCCACAATAGCTGACAGCAGTGAAAGAGCCAGCTTCACCTGTAGATTTAAGTAAGGTGAAAGAAGTGGTCATTACTTTCTTGTGTACTTTGCCTATACAGTTGCTGACCACGAGGAGAGTGGGGAATGGAGAGCCTGTTGGCAACAGGGAGCAGCAACACTTTCCCTAACTGGGGCTGCTAATTTTGGGGGACTGGTTTACACAGTGCTTACTGAGTTTGAAGAACCAAAGGTGGAGAGGGTGGCAGTCCCATATAGTTGAGAACCTATAGGCTGACCAAATTCTGTCTTGACTGTTCCCTTGTTTCTCATTTCACCTGTGTTGCTGACAAGCACTGAACCAGATACTTGTGTGAAAAAGAGAGCAGTACAGCATTACTACTCTGTCTTTTTGAAAAAAGTATACACTGGATTTGGGAGCTTCCCTGTAGCTCAGCAATCCTGAAGTGACAGAACAGTCCTTAGGCAGCTGCTCTAATTTAACTAACCTAATGTATTCCTTACTGTGAACTTCAGGAACTCTACTTTGTCCTAGAGTCTACTTTGGTAGAACTTCACATCACTGACTCTTCTTACATTGGGCAGAGGTGTGGGAATCATCATTAAATCTTGAATATAGATAATTTATATACAGAATTGTATTAGGAAGATCTATGAATTTATTCATTTTTATTTTGAAATCCAATCCATTAGCTTTAAAATTGGGTGTTCTCTACTTTAAGATGTCTTGAACAGTCCTAAGTCATAGTTGCAAAAACATGTTTTCATCATTCTCCTGCTGAAATCAGTAAGCTTAGATATGCAGTTAGGGCTTGCAACTTGTTGAAGACACAGTATTCCAGTTTTATGTGGGAATACTGGATTTCATAGTTTTGCGATCTCCTAGTCTTAAAATTTTGTGAGAGCATTTAGTAAATATGCTGTTATATGCAGAACAGAGGATAACATATTTCAACAATTACAATTGATTTCATGTTATGTAGGATAGAAATAAAGCTGAGGTAGGAAGCTCTTAATTGGCAGTGCGGCTCAATTTCAGGGATTAGAAACTGGTACCAACGCAGAGATTTCCTGAACCATCTGGGAATTTTCATCTGTCTTCCACCTCTGAACTTATAATTCTTTATAAAATGTAGATTTATGTGCCTTTCTTTACTTCATAATCATATTTTTTCTCCTTTGATGAGTGTTCAAATAGTATTATTGGGAATTGCTTTATCAATATTATTCCTAAGAGTTTATAATTTGAATATAGAATAGTGGGCTGGGATTACAACTGTGTGTGATTCTTCTTTCTTCTGCTTTCATTATTTATTACTCAGTCTTTCACACCATGTTGTTAAACGGAGTCACAAAGATCACAGTGGAGAAGGAAAAAAAGGGAGGCATAAATACCAGATCAAACATGGAACTCTTGTATTCAGTTTTCATTTCTGCATGTCTAGATTTCTGTAGAACATGATCATACCTTACATTCTTGTACTTTAGTTCTTATATATATTATTGTTATAAAAGAATTATTCCTCCAAAGACATAATTGTCATTCAAGTTCTTATTTTTAGTAGATTTGCAATTGTACATAAATGATATAACCTATATTTACAAAGCAAACTGAGAGATACTGGTGATTCTTTTTTCCTAGGTCTTTCTGTTCTATTGCTTTCATTGTATTCCTGCAAAAGGAAAATCAGTTATAAATTAGATATAAATATAATAACATATAATGCAATAAGGAAATGCAATCAAGAATGCAGTTTAGCACAACTGAGAAAAAAATTGTCTCAAGCTTCTTGTTTTAAAAACTACATTAGATACTGAATCACAGTTTGATTCTTCTACACATCAGCAGTTTAAATATCTGCATATGGTAACCTTCATTTTGAACTGCTACCTTCTGAATAGATAACAAAAATTAAGATCAGTTTTAATGGAACTGGTGAGAGAATCCAGACTGTAAGAAAAAAGGCTGTTCAGTAAAAGCTAGTTACAAATTGTACAAAGAGAGTTGGAAATCTTAATTTGCAGTTTGTAAAGTTTTAGCTGTAGGAAAATTATAATGTACTGTTGATTAGTAATTACATCCTACAAGAAATTTGAGTCAATTTAAAGAGACTCTTGTCTAATGGTCAAATTCCTTCTTGGATATCATTCTTGAACATCCTTCATAATATCATCAGCACAAGGTGGGAGAGAAATCTTACAGGTATGAAAGCTGCATTTGGTAAGCCAGATAAGCCTTAGATCCTCAGCTGAGCCAACAGGACTTGTGATAACTTTCTTCACTGTGAGAGCCATTTGTTTCATGTCTTCCAAAAATATCAGTTTGTCAAATTAGAATCTTTATTGTGAAAATCATTTCATCTGTTCAGCTGTCAGATCACAGTCTTAAAAATGAAAAAACATTTTTATGTTTCCAAATTTTAGAGTGAATAGTTTTATGAGCTTTCTAATGAAATATGGGGGGTTTAAAACTGTCTTTTGCTAAGAGAAATTGCTGCTTATTCACTTGTTTAAACAACCAGTTAAACATGTTTACTGTCAATGTTATTTTCAGAAACTTTGTGGA
>VZTL01049516.1:1393-14250 GCA_013400535.1 Scopus umbretta | reverse complement strand
AGTCTTATGAGGAGCGGCTGAGGGGACTGGGGTTGTTCAGTCTGGAGAAGAGGAGGCTGAGGGGAGACCTGATCGCTCTCTGCAACTCCCTGACAGGAGGGTGTACTGAGGAGGGTGTTGGTCTCTTTGCCCAAGTAACCAGTGATAGGATGAGAGGTAATGGCCTCAAGTTGCACCAGGGGAGGTTTAGATTGAATATTAGGAAAAATTTCTTTACTGAAAGAGTGGTGAGGCATTGGAACTGGCTGCCCAGGGAGGTGGTGGAGTCCCCATCCCCGAAGGTGTTCAAAAAACATCTAGATGTGGCACTTCAAGACATGGTTTAGTAGGCATGGTGGTGTTGAGTTGATGGTTGGACTAGATGATCTCAGAGGTCTTTTCCAACCTTAACAATTCTATGATTCTTTATAGACCACTTATGAGTTCTTACACCATATGCATGCAAACACATGGGCTCCAGCTTTCCATGGAGATTCAGTGTCAGAAGGATGAGCAAATGTAACCTTCAGTGCCACCTCAAGGCCAACATGAATGACCAACACAAATTATCAACTATTACTGTACAAGATCCCTGATGTAAAAGAAATACCATGTCACCACTGCTTGACAGTCAAATCACTTATGTCCCAGTCCCAGAGTGCTTGAAATGAACTGGATCCCTGGATGCGGTTGGATAAGAGGTGGGAAAACTCTGTAGTCTCCTGGATACTACAGAGTGTCTAAGTAGGTAGCTTCATTCCTGCAATGGCTTGAGGATGTTGAAGATCACATCCAGTACAAATTTGATGACTGCAAATATGTCAAAGCAGGGAGGATAAAAGACTCCTGCCTGTTAGCCCTCCCCATCTAAAGAAATTCCACCTGTAGGTGCTTCCAGCCCTATCTACAGTGGTGGGATTTCTACTTACTGATTCACTGGCTTTATGTGGTTATAATCAGAATCCGTCTTGGTTACTTCAGAAAAATCCTATTTTTTCATATATATTCTACAAGGAAAGTTATTTACACATGAGGATAATAAAATCATAACCTTGAAAAAGTTCCTGTGACACACTGATTCCTACCCATCCCAAATGACAAAGGTGGGTCCTCCTTCACAAAGATTTAAGGAACATGCTGTGTTGCTTTAAGAGGGCAGCAATGTGAATCAATTACTTTACAGTGGACAGCACTGAAGAAATTAAGGCCAGGCACTGTTCCTACTGAAATCCATTAGAATTTTGCTGCTGATTGAAATGGAAGCTGAATTAGACTTCATAACTCCTTTTCTGAGTACTTTAATAGCCAACTCTGTGCTTTTATAATGTCTGGATTTAAATGGCTTATTCATTTAACAACATCCTTTCTCCTTCATTTATGTTACAAATAAACAGAAATTGTTGAGCTGATGCCTAAAAAGGAAAAAAAAAAATAATGTAAATATTTGCTACAGTAACAACTGAAAAATAGGATTCACCTCTGGCCCTGTATTTGTTAAGGATAAATTGGGTCCCGTAATTTTTATTGCACTCACTGTAAAACAGACCACACACTAGTTTCTTTTAGAAATGTTTAATCAGGGCCTTAAAAACATTTGCATGGCTCCCAGGACCTGTAGCACCTTAGGATGTACAGAGAGTATCTACTGAAGAGGCTCACCACTTGCCCTCCTTGAAAAAATACGGTTACCGGTACGGTTACAAAGAGGTGGGTACCAGAGGCATTGTCTACTGCCGGCCTGACACCAGAAGGTGTGATATTGTCTGCTTTTGCATCAAAGTCACCCAAATGAAGAATAATCTGCCCCATATGGATACTGATATGACTAGATTGTGCCATTTGGGCCTGGTGCCAAGTAAGTGGGGCCTGATAGCTCCAAGCTGTCTGCTGTGGAGGATGGACTTACAACTCCTTATGTTAGAAATATCATTTGAGTTTCCTACTGTTTGGGTCTATTTTTTTTTTCTTTTTGATGTCCAGAAAGGATCACCAGAATGGACACAACCTGGTGTATTTTTCTTCTTTCTTGTGAAGTTTTCCAATATCTTTTCCACATCTCCCAAGCAAAATGGCAGAGGGCTAAATGCCATTCTGCATTTCTTTAAATAGGCTATGAAAGCAAAGAAAAAATAAAGTGGGGGGAAAAAAGACAGAAGAGCAATGACAATGAGGAAATTAAGATATTGAATAATATAATTAACAGACAGGGAAAAGATTAGGAAATTATTAGGACAGACTGCAATTTCTTCATGTTTCAAGTTAGCAGAAGGAATGGAGGAATCAAGATGGAAGGGCCAAGAAATTATTACAGCTGACTTTACTGCTTTTCCTCAGATCCAGTCCGCACTTAACCTTTTTGTTGTGTGCTGCATCATACCGTTCTGCTACCTGGCAGAGCAATGAGTTAGTTAATGCTGGAAAGCAAGCCAAATAGGTGTTGTTCTATACAAACGTTGAATGTTGATGTTACGATCTGAAAACTGCTGCTCCATCGATCTTAGAAAATAAAAAAGGAGCCTGGCGTGGCTCTGGCTGGGGACATAGCCTGAGTGATCAGGCTGAAGTGACACACATGCTGTTGTGTAGGTGCTTAAGGACTCTGCCAAAGCAGGGTCTATAAATGCAACGTATGGTTTCAAATTATAGGTCACGGCCAGCCTGTGAAAAACTCGCTCATGGTCCATCCTGCAGGTTAATGAGGAGGATTTGAGGGAAGGAGGGAATCCTGTCCCTGTTTCTAGTGCGTCTGCCAAAAGCTTCTGCTGCAGTTTACACCTCCAGAGACCATGGAGGAAAAAACACCTCACAAATTTTCAGCTGGTGAGTGCATCAGGAAGGCCTCTCCCTGCCTCACTGCCACCATTCACACCCAGAATTGTGGTCTCTAATAACTGTTCACATGGCCTGAGAAAGGCCTGACTCGTTCCTCTATTTTCCCCATAATAAGAAAGAGCAGAAGAAACTTTTCAGTTTATGGACACAATAATCTCATTAAAGCTTCACCGTGGCTTCCAGAAGTTTTAAAAAAACAGCTGGTTAATCACAATAATATCCCTCCCCCCTTCACTTTATGGAAAGATCCTGCGGTCAGGAAATATAAAACTCTCAACACGTTGACCACAGCAAGGATTACAGCCTCATGCAGTGACACTTTTCCAACTGTAGATCTTGTGTGCTGCACAAACCTCAAACAACCTCATAAACAAGTTTGAAGCAGACCTAACGCCAGGCTTGCCAAGGAGAACATCAAGAGTGATTCTGTTAATGAGGTCTGGCTGGAGCTGAAACACCTCTCCTAAGTGTGTTATTTTTAATCAAGTCATTTCCAGCAGGAACCTTTATAGAAGTGTGCAGTGATTCATTCCTTAAAATTTACACTTGAAGGCCCCAGTCTTGGGCCACTGATGTCACTGAAAGCTTTAGCAGTGACGGATAAGTGTTGAATCAGACACCACAAGCTTGACACTCAATGACTTAACACCCACAGATCAGACTAGAATCCATGTCCCCAGACTCTCGCACCTCAAAGAGAAGGCTGAGCACACGATCCAAGAGCTCGACTCTACAACCGATAAGGAAGTTAATAACAAGCCAGAGAACTACTCTTGCATTACATCACCACTGTCCTGGGCTGAGCTAACATGCCACCTGCCTGAGGCTCACAAGTGGGGTGCACCTGAGTACCCTGAGGGGCCCAGTCCAGCAAGTGTGCTCTGATCTGAGCAGGTTGGGTAAATAACAAGTGGTGTCACTTCCAGTTCATGACCGCTTTTGTTCAAAGTGTATCTGAAGTCAGAGCTGCTTTTGCCTGGGAAGAAGGAGATTTAAGGTCAGTGTCCTGCTCCTGTTGACATATTTCAGGCCCCTGTCTCTGAGCAAAGTCCCTTAAAACACTGGGCTACTTTAGAAAAAAAAGAGTCTCACTCCCTCATGCTGCGATTAAACTACTGTAAAACTAGGAGTGAGGAGACACGAGGGAGTCTGATTTTCTGATGCTGTTCTGCATCCTAGACCTGCTTCTGTATTACAAATGGTGGCAAGTGTTAAATGTGGCGACTACATTCAAAGATCCTCTGCTCTTAGAAATTATGTGTTCCTCCTATCACAGCCTATGAATGAAAGCAAAGCAACACCAAGCACCTGAGAAGGTGTCAGAGCAAAGTGGATGTGGTAAGCACATCTGTGACTCTGAAGAGACTGTGAAAGTTGAACTCTTGTCTTACCTATCAGGCCACAAATGCTGAATCCTGCTAGATCAAACGTGCCACAGGTTAAATCCATTTATGCAATGAAGCACAGGACAAGGAAGGAGGAAATTCTACAGTAGCGATGAGACTGCTGGGGAAGTGCAATTCTTTATAGCTGAAGATCTCAAAGTGCTTCTCAGCATAAAGTAAGTAGCAACAGTCACCTTTTTACCACTTATCTGTGCCTGATTTGGCAACTGTATCAGATGTGGCCTCTTAGTTCATTAAGTGTATCGCTAAGCATAAAAGGCAACTCATACCATCTCCTTTGAGTCCTCTGCATCCCTGTCAAGTCCACTGAGAAACAAAGGCATATAGTTGATGTTCATCCAGCCTATCTAGTTACTCATGTCAGGACTGGACAAGCCAGCTGTTGGAACAAGCTCTCTTGATCCATACAGAGGGAACCTCTCCTACCTTAGAGACACGTAAAACATAGTGAGATTAACTTCAGTCCCTTAGTAAACAACCAGAATATGGCTCTCTCTCCCCATTTATGTATATAAAAAATGAGGGATAAAGAAGCTCTTCCAGCAGAGCTGAGAAAAGACGGCAGTTTTTCCTCACTCCCATGCCATGTCTCCACTCACTGAGCCACATTGTTTCTCTAAAGGTTTTCTACTCCTGGAAATTTGCTATTTCTGGATAATGGTTCCCAAGTAGTTGTTTAATTAAAGCCCCCGTGTAACCAAGTTTATTCCAGAATTCTGGAATAGCTATTCTGGTAAATTCTGAAGTGTCAAGAAGCCCTAAGGCATGTGAAGAGAAGTGTGTGCCTGTCTCAATGAGAAGCTGTTAAAAGGAAGGTGAAAATAAAGGGAAACTTGCGTACGTTGGTAAATGGCAATGAGAGTGTTGCTGGTAGCGTCATTTTAAATCATTCTGGCACACAAACGACTAGAGCTGCACAACTAGTTCAGAGAGAAAAAGAAGGATTGAATTAATTCAACTTCTTTTTAGATTCACACGTGGTCTTCAAGGTTACAATTTAGTCATTATTTGAATTCACATTCCAAATAATCTCTTTGAGGCGTCTTGGTCTCAAGTCCATGAGCTGTTCGCTGTATATGTTTGATATATGAAAATCAAGCTGGGCTAATTAGTTTTGATTAGATGCATAGTTTATGATGTGTTAGCTCTTTGCTTTGATTGGATTAATTTAGTTCTTAGAAACATGTGTTACATGTGAAAAAAGTATTTGAAAATATCTCTGCCACAAATATCTTCTAACAGTCATTGGAAATTCCTTGTTTGTACAGACTTGCCTGCAGTAAACTTACAGGCTAAACTATACGTAAAAAAAAATAATATGCTGAATATGAATTAATATGCACGAACACAGCAAAAAATATGTATAGTATTTTATGTGAGCAAGTAGTCAATGTTTTGTAGGCTAGCCCAGCACCGTTCGCTATTGGGCTCGTTAATTACATCCACTAATTTAGCAGTCCTTGTTCCTGGTACCAAGCACTTAGTCATGCATGTTCAGCTACAGGAAAGTCAATGAGATTGCTCGTGACTTTGAGCACACCGGCGGAAGGGCTGTCCCAGCTAACACTGCAGTTGAGAAAACCCAAGCTGCATTTTGAATACACCCCCCCATACTCACCTCTCACACCCCTTGCTCCAGCAACATGGGCTTGCAGATGGTCTCTTGTGGTCCTACTGCTGCCACCCGGTTCCTAAGAGTCCTCCGATCATACACCAGCTCATCACATACACACTCACGTTCACCTTCAGCTTCAATCATGCCCTCTTCCCTCCACTAACATGTACTCGCTCCGACACTTTCACATTTGGTTATATACCCAACTCCTGGCACTCACATCCAGTTATGTTCAGAGTGCTACACCCACACTTAATTACAATCACACCCTCACACTCCCCATTCAGTTATACCACCCGTGCTGCCCACCTTCCCCCACACTCAGTTATAATCACATGTGATTAAACCTGCAATTCTGCACCTACGGTATAATCCTTCACTGGCATTCGCATCCACTTATGCTCAGCAGCCTTCACTGGGACGCACGTCTGCTCGTCACATTCATGCACGCATGGAAACACCAGATTTCTTCTTTCGCCCTGACAGCAGAGTGGTTTTTAGTTTTTCTGTCAGCAACACAAAGAACGCCTACTTTTTCCCAAGGAACAGAAAGACCTGCTGTTCCTGTGGAATGTTGCCTTCCCAGAAAATCTACCTTGAATCCGTATTTTATACCTCCTGAAGAATGTAGGCCGTGGTCATTTTTATTTTAATACCTAGCAGGAATGAAAGTCAAGGTGCCCTTTAACAAAATGCTGGGCAGTTGAAACAAAAGACGGTTCCTAACCTAAGGAGATTAGGACTGTATCTATCTTTCAGCTGGAGAAAGTGATGGAGTTTCTTATGGAGGAATATTAAGGTCACCTGCTCAATCCACCTGTTGCATCTATGGAAATGTTATGAAAGCAAATTACTGATGTTCCGTAACGCATGGCCAAGCGCTCACCGCTGCAGTGACTCGCTGTCCAAGCAGTGTCTGACACAACCTGTACGTACAGTCTCTTCTGCATAACTGCATGGCCACCAGTTGCAGTTTGGTAATGGTGATGTGCAGGTGAAATCCTTCTTCTCCTAAAGTCAGGAAGCAGGTTGTTTCAGTGATCATGGACCTAGGGTCTTCCTGATGGTAAGACCCAACTCAGAGGTATGTGAAGCCCACACAAATGCTAACAAGAAATCTGGGCTGCTATGGGACTGTTTTCACCAGATACGTTCAATTCCAGGAACACTAACCATAGTCATGAATATTCATGAAAGATCGGAAAGAAAAGAGGCTAGAAAAAGGTTGTGTACAGACACTTTAGAGGCATAACCAGAGCAAGCGTCATCTGTACCATCCCATGTGCATCCACATGCACACACATCCTTATTATTTTTTCCAGCATTTAAAACCCACAGTCAGTCTGACCCAGACTTAAGAGGAAGCTCTGATAATCCGAACTGATTTCTCAAGCAGGTTTTGATTTAGAAAGATAAGGCAAAGCTCTGACTAAAAAGCCAAATCTCTGATCCTGACAGAGACTTGGACTTGGGGTTTTTTTAATCAAGACACAAAATCCCAATGAAATTCACACCAGTTCTTCTAGAAGTAACAGCAGGAGGTGGGGAGGGGGGGAACACTCAAACCTAAAAAACGCCCTGCAGGATGAGACAGTCTCTATGGATAAGTGCCTGCTGCCACAATAGGATACACATGGCCTGTTCAAAGATGCCTTTGCAGGGAGCCAAGCCACAAATAAAAAAAGACACGTGGTGTGGGGTTGAATTGGCCACTTTTTTATTAAATAAACAATTGATCCAAATCAAGTAACTCTAAATCATTTAGGAGGTCTTTGTTGATCCTGACCAGAACTAATATGTGCAGATAACCTGCACTTGGGCTTACAATTATCATTCTCTGCACGGCTACCACCCGTCAGAAATCCCACTTCCATGTATCTCAGGGAGGCAGGAGAGACGATGAGGGAGAAGATAGGAAGGGACACAAACAGGAGGAACAATCTCTTTTCATCATCCAAGTGTCTTAAGCAGTGTCTGGGTCCGAATGACAATGCGGGGGACCAGTCTCAGTATTATGGGGATGGCACCCCCATTCTGTGCCTGCCACCATGTGTTGTGCCCAGTGTTGCAGGCAGGGAGGACTAAAATACCGTGACTGCTCCTCCCGTAATTCTTGACAAAGTTGACAGAAGGGGGTTTGAAAAGTAAGAAGGGCAGAACCCATCCTGCCATTTGCCCACAGGAAGATAAAACGCCAGGTCATTGCCGTAACCTGATGACACTGAAGATGTTATTTCTGACATAAACTATAACGCAGCAGAAGGAAATTGGAGGGTGTTTCACAACAGCAGTTGTCATAATCAACAAAGATCAAAAGGGCAACACAGAAAGAATATTTTGACCAAAAGTATCGCAAAACTCTCCTGTTAAAAGAGGGTGAGATTAGGGTTAGGCTGCTGTGAATACGCCAGGTTCATTCGTGTGATAATTGTGGCTGCAGATAAGTTATTTTGCTCCACTGTTCTTGGATGACATAAAAGTCAGAGATCTTTTGGTCAACATTTTTTGAAGCTGCTGTTGACTGCATGCTCTTCACTCTTTTTCAGGACCCCGTATTTTAGCCACCTTTGAGAAGAAAACCTTTTTTAAAGACATGCTAAATGTCACCACTCCATAGGACGGTCTTATGTGTCCTACAAAAATGGCAGCATTTTGAAAAATGTAATTTGATCCTGACATAACTGAGATAACACCTGTGAGTTTCTGCCATACAGGAGGGAAGGATTAGAGCCAAAAAACAAACACCTGGGTTCAGAAGGGTGAAAAGCAGGGTGATGACAATAAAGATTACTATTAGATCATTTGCTACTAACATGAAAAACAATTTGAATGGTCATTGTCTAGGACGTGTATTCTTCTTTTCAGCTGGTGATCAGTCAGTACCTAGAGATGAAGGTGGTGACAAAATATGACAAAAACCTTCAGAGTAGTAGGTTTCTGGAGACTTGATCCTGATGGACTAGTCCCAGCCCTGAAGGTCCTGCAGGATCTCAGCAGAGTTCCTGTGGCACCATTGGCATCCCAGTGCCCAGTTAATCTTCTCTGGTGAGTGCTTTTGTGGGTTGACACCCAAAATGATCCTGATCAGTTGTTGGTAGCAGGCTCATTTCCTATGAAGTCAAGGAAAGGAGAAAAAGCAAGCAGCACAATCTGTGTCATTATTAAAACCAAAATGATAATCAGGATAGAGCAGGGAGAAATTTTACGATAAAAAGATCCCCATTAAGATTTGGGGTTTAAACCTCTCGAGCAGCTTGTGGGAAAACAGTAATAACGACAACAATAAACACAGGAGCAACAAAAATGTGGGATCCCAATGCCTGTGCCCACAGTGAAAATAAAAAATGCAAAGCCTGGGCCACCTCGCCTTTAATTTCCTAACTGCTGTTTTGTAAGGCTGTGTCATGCTTCTCAGTTCAAACACGCTTTGGCTCTTTATTATTCATGGGCCTTTTTCTCAGTCAGTGGTGTTGAATAATAAAACAGCCCAGGATCAAATGGGCCAATTCTCCACGCCTGACACCAACTGCTACTGTTCGCTGGGCTCTGCCAAGCGTTGCCTCTGATAATGAGTGGGATTTGGTTAAACAGTAAATTAATGAATAATGAAATATCCAGGTTGATCAGTTAGAGAGCACGCTTGCTTTGCCCCCGGCCAAACGCTCGGGGCAGAAATTACTCTCAAACGGCACTTGCCTGTGTGCTGGGCTGGATAACTATTTTACAGCCTATTGCTTGACAGGATGTTGGGAAGGGGTGAGGGGAAGGGGGAGGCTGGGGAAGCCAAGCGGGCAAGGCAATCTCCTCATCACCCCGGAGAAGGGACCGGTTTGGGGCCATGCAGACCCCGCTAGGAGGGGGAGAGGGTTGCAGAGCTGGAGGAGCTCAATATGGGTTGGGTTGAGCTCACTCCCAGGTCTTCCCCTCTCCTCTCCCAACTTGAGCCGGAGATCACCTTGACCCTGGCTATCGCTGGGGATAACCCAACTTTTCTCCCCCCTCCCCTCCCCACCCCACCAGCTGCCAATTCTCGCCTTGCATTAGCCTTATCCGAGCGTGGTTCTGAGCAGGGCCACCCCTCCTGGCAGGGGTTGTAGCCCAGACGGCAGAAAAAGCCTCCCGGAGCCGTGTGGCAGGTGTTTGGGGCAAATACCAGAGACTCTAAAAAGCTGCTTGCACGGGGATGGGGCAACCGAATGTAAACAGGGAGAGAGGGAGAGAGCATTGCAGCGTGGAGAAAACAACCGTGTAGCCTTCATTTTCTTGCACCGGGAGAGATAAGTAGCTGTAAAATATTTCCCGCGGGTCAGTAACACGAGCGCGTAGACGTACACAGACACACACACGGTTTCTGCAGCTAGAGGAGGGGGAAAAGCCCCGCTGGACTTTTCACACCCGTCCTCCGGCACTGCGCAACGCCCCAGCCCAGCCCGTGGTTTGGGGTGGAGGCGTTGCTCCCCATTGCCGAGAAAACCGCTATAATTACCGCCTCTTATCCAAAAGGGAAACTCTCCGTAACCAACTCTCCCTCCCCTTTTTCTTTTTATGATTATTCTCTCCAAACTTTCTAAGCAAGCCCCAACTTCCCAAGCCAAGCTAGAGCGAGGAGGAGGGCGGGATGGGGAGGGAGGGAGAGGGAAAAAACCCGCTGTTTCCAAAATGCGGGTTTCCAGGTCGGGGCTGAGTTACTTTCCCTCATCTCATGTCACTCCTAAGTTAAAGTTTAAAGAAACCTCTGAAGCGTAAGGAAGGAGGAGGGCCCTGCTCGGCCATCTCCCCCGTCCTCCCCCGGCAGCTGCCGGGCGCAGGGAAAGCCTCCAGGCTCCGGCTGCCATGGCAAGGTCCCAGGAAAGCAAGACTGGAGGGGTTTTGAACAGATAGCCTCCTTCACTTTCTCAGTCTTCCTCACTCATCTGTCTGCAGAGCAGTTTGTGAGGGCAAGGATGAGCAGCGGGTAACGGGCAGGTTAAAGCCGGTGTTTGTTTTACACGTCAAGCAAAGCCGTATCCCACATTCACCGCCACATAAGATAAAAATCATATTAAAAAATATATATAAATAATGGTAATATAAACGGTAATATAAAAATCCAGAACTTTTCGTTTTCAAATATTTCACCACCTTCCTTCTTGCTTGTGTTCTTCCAATTTTAAATAGATTTTTAAAATCCAGCTGATTTCTGTGGAAAGCATGTATCCAAAAATACTTCCTAGCCCCTTTTGCTGTTCTTCCACCACCAGCCCTTCCCCTTGTTACCAGTTATTGTACTGTGGTTTTCTAGACAGAGCTGGAAACAGGCTCTCCTTTTTTTCCCCAGCCGAAAATAAAAGGATCCACTCTGCACTGAAATAAAGCAGCATCAGAGTGTAGGGGAGACCGGGGCTCATTTTTGTCCCGACCGGTGCTCACGGTTTTTGGGAAGAGCTGCAGAGCCGGCTTTGCAGGCAACGACAGCTTTCGGTTAAGTCATTGGGACTTTTGCGGGAGCAAAGACTGCCAGGTGATGCACCAAGAGCGAGGTAAACTATTGTTTAGCGCTGGTTTTGTGAAGGAAAAGATGTCCCCTGGTACTTCAGGGAATTTTTACATGGAAAAGGCCACCCGCATTCCGCTCACCTTGGCGTTTTAAGCGAGTAAAGCTATGGATATAACTGCAATCGTACCCAATGCTCTTTGTAAATCTCGACAGGCACTGATTCATCACCTGGAAAGACTCAGGCGTTTCTGCTGTAAAGGAAATGTTCCCCTCGACCTGCGGAAAGCATCCTCCTCGCATGTTGGCAGAAGAGGAGGGCAATTCCGCCCACGGTGGTGTTTATTTAACAGCACCNGGGAGGGGGAGGTGGTGTAAAAAGGATTCTTGTCTCTGAAAGAATCGGGTGAGAAATCCGCATGCCAACACACGCTCCTTCCAGTTTAGTGTTGTTTGAAGGAAGCGCCAAAGTAATTGCGGTCATTTCGTAATTGCGTGAGATTCTGGGGTTTTTTCGCTTCGTTTTAAGGAGGGAGTTACAGAGACACTCGGAACTCGTAAATCCCCAAGGATTTCTTTCTGTGTGTGTGTCCCCCCCCGCCCTCAGAAAGCGTTCAGAGGCAAAGGGACGGTTTGCTGGAAGGGAAATCACGGCAGCCCTTCCCCCGCTGCCCCCGGGCGCAGGATCAGGCCCAGGGTCCTGCTGCGGGACCCCGGGATCGGTGGGATGGGCGGAAAGCCACGGAAGGGCGGGGGGTGAGCCGGGGAGAACCGGCCCTTTGCACCGGCTGCATTCTATCGCAAGGGTTTAATTCCAAAGGCAAAAACGAGGAGTAATTTAGGGGTTGGGGTTTTTTTCCCCCCTTTAACTCATAAAAGTCAGCCGCGGTGTGCGAGCGGGACCGGCCCCGCACGACGAAAACAAAGGAATTCAGTGATTGGAATTCAGTGATTATATTGGTACTAGGGGTTATTTAAGACGTTTGACTAGTTCCATCATAGGGACACCAGATGTTATTTATGAGGTCTCGTATAAATGTGGGCCATACCATGCAGGTGGGGAGGGAAAAGGAAAATTAAAAAAAAAAAAAAAGCAAAATGGAGAGAAAAAAATTTAAAAAAGAAAAGAAAGGAGTTCACCCCCAAGGGATGAAGGGCAAAAATGATGTTTATGACTATATAAATCAAGGTGAAGTTTTGTAATGGAAACTAGAACTACCTGGAGTTTAAAAAGAAGACTGGGACAAGGCAGGAGAGATGGAGAGAAGGTCCCCGCTGGTCATGACTGGGAAAGCAGATTAGAACCTCAGACCGGTGGGGAGGGGACGTTTTGATGAGCTAGGTTACGGCTGCTATTCATTTATTTATAGCCTTAGCTGGGGTGAGAAGCTGGAAGAGGAGGGAGGGAGATTAGGTAGGTAAGTAGGTAGGTAGGTAGGTAGGTAGAAAGAAAGAAGGAAAGAAAGAAAGAAAGAAAGAAGGAAAGAAAGAAGGAAAGAAGGAAAGAAGGAAGGAAAGAAGGAAAGAAGGAAAGAAAGGAAGAAAGGAAGAA
>VZTL01049513.1:0-15986 GCA_013400535.1 Scopus umbretta | reverse complement strand
TGCAGAGGCTCTCTCTTGGCATTTTAGAAAAGAGCGAGACAGAGCACCCAAGGCGAATGCATGGGAGCGAGCCAGCTCCTGCTTTCTCTTCCCAAACTGAGCACCATTTCATGGTATTTATCAAAACAGTCCAGGCTAGGGCTTTGCTTCTGTTGTGCAGCAGGGTGGATCCTTCGTCTTCCAGAGGGCAAAGAACTGCAACTCAGTCATTTTCCATTGAAGGCAATTCGCTGGAGAGGGCTGGAGAGGAGGTGGAGTCCTGGCTCTCGCCATCCCCGGCACAGCCAGCTCTGCTGCACTTTCAGCTGTGGCTGTGTCATGCTTCGCTCTAAACCCCTGCAAAACAGGGATGAAGCTACTAATCTACTTCATCTGGGGTTTGTGGAGCTTAATTAATATCTGCGCATACTTTCAGATGACAGGCGCTCTGTAAGCGCAAAATCTTATTTATTCTAATTATATGCCTTGATTCCTGTGGTGCTTTATTCATTTGGGCTTTTGGACCACAAATTATTTTGGGCAAAGCACTGCGACTGCTAGCATAAATGATGTGCTTTATAGCTCTAAGTACCCTTTATGTCCCCAACTGTAAAGAGGGACGAAAACATTACTGCGGTGGGAGTGGGATTTAGGAGGCAGATCTGTGAACTACTTCTTCCCCTCGCAAGGATTTGTTTTCCTTAGAGGAGTCTGTCTTGCCCCTGCCTTGTGCCTTGCCCTCCATCGTATTGATAAATTGTTACAGTGGTGCAGTGAAGGACAGAGTAAACACAAGCAAATGTGAATCTGAGGACTTTCTAGCACAGCCCTCTTCTCTTCCTGGGGATAAGATATGACAATGCCTGCAAAAAATAGCTTTTTGCAGGGGGGGGAGGGAGGGTGCTTCCTTTCTCTGACAGTAAATGTATCCTTCTGCTCTGCAAATTCAGTGCAAGCAGAACATCTTTGTACCAGTACAGTTCTGCAGTTTCCCCTGGTGAGAAGGGGGGTGGATTTTTAAGAGAGAGATGACAGACCTAACGGTAGAAAGCGCATTCCAGTAGACAGTCATTACAAGCCTTTCCAAAAATGGAGCAACCTTGAACAAAGTGCTTTTTTTTTTTTTTTTACTTTCTTTCTTAATTAAGTAAGTAATAGTGACAGTCAACGGGAGATTCTAGCAACCCAAAGGAAGACCAGTGACGTCTTCTGTGGTGCAGCTTGTAGAGCTCTACAGACTTTGGGACTCTTGGGTCTACCTAATATGGAGTGCACAAGAAAACACTAGAAGGGTGAATTTGCTAAGTCATAGTCTCCAACAGGATATTTTTGGACTACTCTGATAGTACAAAACATTTAAACAGTTTAGCCCACCCCATAAGTTTTCCCTCGATGTGGGGAAATCCCTATATGCTGTTAATAACTTTTCTCACCATTTTTTTTCTGTTCAATGCACTGCATTACTCCAGTACATTTAGAGAACAGGCAAATGGTGGTACATAGGTGTATAAGAGAGAAGGGGAGGGGAAGAATGGGAAGGGACATAGCAGAAACAGCAAAAAGCACAGACTGCTGCTTATTTTAAAATACTGAGGTAAAGCAAAGGATTGACCACTCAGGGACAATTAGAATCACTGATTTTCTCTTCTGTTAGCCATTTAACCGGTTGTTTCTTCATTTTCCATCCCTCTCTGCCTTGCAGATTTCTGTACGAGATGAGCCCAACCTTGATTTGCCCCAGAAGGCTCTGTCAATACTATTTGTTTGCTATTTTATCCAGGAAAGGTAAAATTTACTACAAAGAATCTGAAAGTGCACTTAGTCAGAAGCTCCTTCCAGCAGTGTTGAAGGAGTGTCTGAAAACAACAAGAACAAACAATCTAGGACCAAGAAATTGGGAGGAACTCCTCAGCACTTTGGAAAATTCAACTCCTGAGGCAGGAACTTAATACAGGCTTCCCGTTTGTTCTTTGTGACATCTAAACTTGTGCATTTTTTTTTTAATATGTTGAAAACACTCCTCTTGTTCCTGTCCTCTCATCCTTCCCCATGCTTCTGTAAAGCCTCAGTCTGTCAATGAGCTGCTCTTTAATATTGCTAATGTGACTTTTGCCTATGTTTTTGTGAAAGTGCTCAAGAGAGAAGCCCCGGCTGGAAAAAGAGCAGGGAAAAAAACCCAACCCACCTATGATGGTCAGGGATGGGCAAGACAGAGCTTGACTTGTCAGGGTAGCAAAACAAAGACAGGGAAGGGATACTTTTCCTCTCCGCAGATACGTGTGGAAATAAATAGTGAACTTTGTGGGGAGAGAAGAGCTGAATCAACTAAAGGGTGCAGCTTTATCTGCTATAATTGGCACTGGAGATTGAAGCCACCATCATCCCAGCCATCGGAGCAGCCTTCCAGGGCAAGATGTGGGAAGAACAATATGACCCCTCTTATGCTGGAGCTGGATCAATTTACAAGGAAGGGAGGGGGCAGCCCCAAAGGTCCCTGTAAGTACGACTTAACCAGACCCAAAACAGCGCTTGCCCATTCTGGCATGCGGGCTGCGCTGCCCAGACCACCAGTGGCTGAATTCATACTGTCTTCACATGTGACCTGAAACCCAGAGTGTCCAGCTAAAAATGTCTTGCAGGGCCACCTGCAGTCCAGCCTTCCTATCTCCTTTTTCTGTTGAAGAACTTCTATTCCCTGAAGCATTTTGTAATTACTTTGAGTTTTATTATTTTTTAAATTAGATGTGGAGTTTGAATGTTAGTAGGGCTTCCCTGGAACACAGCCCTGACCTCCATTTTTTATATATATTTTTAATGAGTTGTCAAGTGGCTTGTGTGTATCATGGAGTGGAATGATGGATGTAGCTGGACCCAGGAGAGTTGCATTGAAATTGTCTTAAAAATAAGCAGCATTGTGGCAGCTCAGCTCTATTGACAATAACGTCAAGTCAGGTTTAATAGCGTAGTTCCTTATTGAATGAATCCACCCTGTAGGAAACGGTATGACCTTCCTGTGTGTTCACAAGACAAAAAATCAATGTTAATCCCTTGGGAGGAAAAATGTAAGATTAACGGAACAGTTGAGTGAGTCTAATGAGAATCAGATGGCAAGAATGTTAATTTGGAAAGAGATACTCGTATAAGCTGTCTGAAGGTATAACGCAGTAGTTTCCATATATAACCAAATGCCATGTATTCTCCTTAGATACATATCTGCAAGATGTAATTTAATGGATTTGCAACTCTTCTGTATGGCTTCCTGACAGAACAACAGGGAATTTTCAAGCTAATCACCTTTCAGTGGGGAGATTTATGACCAGTGTAGTTAGCTGAGCCTTTCCTCCGTCAGGAAGGGCACGGCCTGGAGACAGTCATTGGGCACGGTGTACCAACTGGGAGCTGCTTAATCAGAAACAGGCTTGAGCATCTCTGTCTTGCAGTTCCTCTCTGGAGTCATGTAGTTCACTGGCATTGTCAGATACACGTTTGCCTAAATTGGCCCTTATTACTAGTACTTTTGGAAGTTGGGTGGGTAGTAATTTTTCTGTCATGCTTTACTTAATAGCCACTGGCTTTGTAAGAAATAAACAAAACAATGGGCTTTTATACTTCCTCTTTGCTTCTGAGAGTCTGAGGTGGTAATTCCATTTTTAGTGCTTTTAAGTCGTAGGTGAAAATTCACATTGCCTAGTTCTCAGCCTTTAGCTTAGGCAGATGTGTTGGTCACTCTCTCCACCTGTTGCCCGAAGAGAGGGACTTCTCCAAGGTTGGTGCAGAACAGCCCCTTTTGTTAGGCTCTTGCGCTGCATTGCCTTGTGGAAGAGTCTACCTCTGTTCTTCCCCTGAAGATATAGGGAGACTGTGCAATTAAAGTGGGTGCCTATGTTTGTATAGACCACATACCTCTTCAAATTAGTCACATGAGGCAGTTGAGTATCTGGTGCGTGGCCTAAGGCAGAAAATGAGGTGAAATGACATTGACTTGTTCCAGAGAAATTACTGCATTGATGTTTTCGTATTTAGTCCAGTTCTCTCATTGCTTCCGTTCACCTGTTCAGCATTTGTTTTGATACAAAGACTAGGCTTATAAAAACATCAGGTTTACGGTTACATCACTTACCAGGCTGTATCTGCTTTCCAAGATTGTCACCAGCATAAGAGACTGCAAATAAAAATCAACTGGAACACACATGGCAGCATCTCAGTAGTGCCAAGCTGTACAGTGGAGATTATTTGTTTATGCTTTTATTTGCCAGCATTGACTAAACAAAGATAAGAACGTAAATGCTATAGCAGAGCTTCCCAAACAGGATTATGGGAGTGATAGGAGCTAGCACTTAGCATTACAATAATAGATGCCAGTGTGGGAGAGATGTCACTGCCCACTGCTCCTCTTGCATCCTAAGAGTGGAGCAATAAAGGAAGAGGCAGGTCTGTGGAGCTCTATGTAAGGTTTTCTGCTTTATTCAGGAACATTAATCTTTTAGCGTTTCATTCATTAGGTTTGTACTGTGTGAGCTTTGCTTTGATTCCTCCAAAATCCAAATTGTGGTTAATGTGACTCTGAAGGAGGGCCTTACTTTGTGAGCCCTAGTAAGTTTTACAACAAACCAGGCAAGCTCAATATAAGCTCTGAATTGAGTGGGGAACAGGCCTCCAAGTCAGCTAATTTTGAATGTCAACATGCATGGTACAAGGCTAATTGAGATACACAGAAACTGCCATGTGCCTTTTTAATTGTATTTAGACAAGATGTACAGTATTTGAGTCAGCTCGGCAGCGTTCCAGCTGATGAAAGTGTTGATGATACCTGACACCAGTGATGATATATTAAGTGCACTTAATATCTTACCACACGTGTCATGAGGCAGATTAGAACCATAGAAGAGTTTAGGTGAGAAAGAACCTTTCCTCTGGAGGTCATCTGGTCCCACCTCCTGCTCATAGTGAGGGCAACTTGAAATATAAAAGCAGGTTGCTCAGCTGTGTCCAGCTGAGCTTTGAGTATTTCTGAGGATGGATATTCTGTCACCTCTCTGGGCCCATGTTCTGATGCTGCACCGCTCCTTGTGAAGCGTATTTTCTTAATAGCAAATCAACCAGAATTTTCCTTGCTGCACCTTAATCTATTGCAACTGAGGACCTCTGAGAAAAGTTTAGTCCCATCTTTTTTCCAGTCACCCATTAGGTAGCTGAAAATGGCAATTGGATACCTCCTTAGCCTGGAGAGGGAAAGGCTGAATAAATGCTCCTCTCTCAGACTCTTCAGAATATCATGGTCCCCCCAGCCATTTCAGTGGCCCTCCACCTGCCCTTCTCCAGTTTGTCGACATTGTTCTGGTACTGGGGAACCCAAAACCGGTGACAGCACTCCAGATCCTCTCTCACAAATGCCAAATAGAAGGGAATGATTGCTTCAGTCTGCTGTGATGCATTACCTAACGCAGCACAGTATGCCATTACCCTTCGGCACTGCATGGGCACCCTCTGACTCCTGCTTAGTTGTTGTCCACCAGAATCCCTAAGACCTTTTCTGCAAAGCTGCTTCTCCCCAGTTGGTATCCACACTGTACCGTTGCATGGGGTTATTCCATCACAGGTGCAAGATATCCCTCTTCAGCCAATACGGTTCCTTTTAAAGCTCCAGCAAGACTGGGACACTGAAGTGGCAAGCAAGACCTGCGTTGTTAAGGGCCAGAGGCAAATCAAATGATCACTTACAGCAAGTAAGACTTTTACACTCAGAGTAAGTAAAAGATTAAGTTTGGTCAGTGCTTAAATAAAATATAGAGCTGCCGTCTCTGAGTTATGCTGAGATTTTGGTATCAACTCTGAATTTTTCCATAACCCACAGTGCCCTTTGTACAGAAAGCCACACAGTGTTCAGTGTTTTTTTCTGCATTGTAGACAGTAAGGAATGGTATTGCCCAAGGCAACATGAACAAAAGCAGAGAAATGTGATAAAGTTAGGCCAGTTGGGACATCACTAGTCATTGGAAAGCTATTGGAGTAAGACACCTTTGGGAAGAAAGGCCCTGGTGTGACCTCATGATTTTGTGCTTTCAGTGTCTGTAAACAGGCAAGCAGCTGGAATGGTTCTGGCATCCTCTGTGGCCTACAACAGGGAAGTAAACATGTGTGTATGTGTGTGCGTGTGTGGACACACACACACACACACGTTTGTGTACCTCAAAGCTACAATAAATGTAGTGTCTACTGGTTTAACAGGCTCAAATTTGGTTTTGAAACCCTAGATGGAAGGATCATCTCCCGCGTCCCTTGAGCAATCTCTTCTGGTTGGGTCTGGTGCTTTGGAAAGGGGACAGGTCCCCAGTGCCACTTGGTAAGTGGGCTGTGCCCCAGGGTAGAGCGGAGTGAGAAAATGAAAAGCCAGTTTCTCAATAGGACTTGCTTTGCAGAACCAGCCAAGCCAGGGCAGGAGGAGTCTAATTTGTTGAAACAGTGAAGCCTCATTTGTAAGCAGTTAGTGATCCTGAAGCGAGTGGAGCAGGAGGCTGAGTGAGGGCAACAACGCTGGATGCCTGAAATGGAGAGCCACTGGGAAACCACTACCCATGCTTTGGCTCTCGTGTTTCTGGGGCTGTTAACCCTGGGGGTCTTGAAAAGTTGCTGCTCCATTGGTTAGCACAGCAAATGCCATTGCCATTCAGTGGTAAACTTGTCCTTGTGGTCTCTGTCTCTCTTCCCCCTTCTTCTCCGCAACCTGTCAAAGCAGACCTTAACGCCTGCATTGAACATGACGTGAACCAGCACTAAAGAGGCAGCATACAGCTGAAATATAGCACCTGTTCAGCACAGTTAGGCATAACATACCAACCCAGCCAAACCTAGTTGGTAGCAAAGGATGAACTATGAATTGCATTTAAAATAAATTCTCAAGCAGCTCTGAGATTGTGATTGTTTTTTTAAATGAGGAGAGAGGTTAGCCTCATCCGTATGTAAATATCCCTCTGGGCAGTGTCTCCCAAAGCAGCTAATGGCAAGCAGGTTTGGCACTTCTGTGGGACTGTGTGGTTTTTAATAAGAAAGCAGTATTATTTCCTTGCATCTAAACAAAATCTCTAGAATTTCTGAAGTTACAGTAATTTTTGAGCCAGATTGGCAGGCAGTGATATTTTCTCTTTGAGGCTGTCACTTGCAGCTTGGCAGAGCACAGGAGTGACTAATACAGATAAATGAAGCTAGGTCAAATTAAACAAATGCCACAGTAAAGCATTTCTAAAGTCTTATATGACCCTATACTTCATCGTGGGGCTCAAAGCTTGATGATGTAGGAGAGTGGACCGACTTGTTAACACACAGCCAGACCCTACAGCTTTTAAATCTTTTTTGAACTGAGATTATGGGCATGAGGCTAGTTCTGGATAAGCTTCTGCAGGTACAAGCAGGTATCGGTTCTCCTCATGACTTCAGTGAGAGTAAGAGATTCTGCACAAATTTCCTGCACATTAAGAGCAAAAGTGCCTGCAGTATCTTCGGCACCAGGTTCATGGACCCAGCTGGTATCCTGTTTGCCTGAAAAGTGTCTTGCCTTGAGAGCAAGAAAAGTAAATAAATGTAGAGGGAGACGGATAAAACCCACAAGCCGTGGAGACTTCCAGGCTTCAGGAGCAGAAACCCTCATTTTAGGATTCCTTGCTGTTGTTCCTAGAATACCACAAATAGGTCAAACAAGCAACCTTGGAAGCTCAGAACTGCTTTTTGCTAATGATAAATGTGCAAGCATTTGAGGTAAGTGTTAATTTCACATTTCTGCAGCTTTAAATTGTTTTTCTTTGAATATCATTATAGTCACCAGTGGTTAGAAGACTTTCTCAGCTCATAGATTTTGTGTTCTCAGAAATTCTCTATTATATATTATTTGCTGGCTGACACAGCAAATCAGACAGACTGGAAGCATATACCATTTTTAACTAATCTCTTGCTTTGAATAGTGAATGAAGAACAATCAAAGGAAGTGGTTTGGAAGTAACCCATTGTTTGAAATTAGCTTTCCCAAACCAGCAAATATAAAATAGCAGCATTGAAAATAGCAGCATCACAAAGTAAAAATGCTGTATATGTGAGATCCTTGGGCCAAAAGGCAGCTTATTTTTTATAAATTTATTTTTAGCTTAGTGCAGCTGTACTAAGTGATTTTACTAATGTAGCTAGTCTCTGGAATAAGAATGCTCACATAATGTAGTGTTAATGCAGGCAGCTATGACAGGTCGTAATACATACATGTAGTTCAAATCCTTTCAAATCAAATGCATACTTCTGAAATTCTGTAAATGGATTAAATCTTGACAGTCTTGCACTACTCAATTTCACAAGCTGGCATCAAACAGGGACAGAAGAGCAGCCTTGTTGGAAGTGCAGCCCTGCTATTTGTGCATACCTTGAACTAGACAACTTGCAAACTTTTTCCATCTCAGTGGCCATAGAGCCTGTCACAGTTTGAGAAGAACCAGAGGGGCTGCTTCTCTGTATCTCCTATTAGAAGAGAGCTCCCTTTAGAAGAGGCTTCCCTTGCTCAGATACCACAGAGCTGATTGTGAAAGGTGAAACCTTTCAGATTGAAAGAAATTGTGATGGCTTTTAGGTATCTATGGCAGCATATCCTAATGCTTGGAGCAAGGAAGAAAAACCTATACTGTGCCTTTCACGCTTCCTAGGCTTGAGATGTTAGATAGGATTTGTTGTTCTCAAGGAGGGGAGTTAGGGACGAGGTTTCGAGGTTTCGTAGGTGAGGGTGCCACCCCCTTCCTCAAGAGGCTAGCACTGCTACATATAGCTTTGACAATCCTAAGTGACTGCGCTTAGAACATTACTGACCTTCACTTACTGCACATAACACCAGAACCTGGTGGTCCTCCAGGTTGTTGGGAAATCAGCACTTCAAGAGGTAAATCAGGGAAGAGATAAAAAGTAACTAACACAAAGCAAGCCACTGTGATTCCACTAATCCCCATCCCAAGGAGAAGAGGGAGGCAAAGGCGGCCTTGAAAGCAGCTGGCTTTGTACAGTATTGTACATCTTAAGGGCTGCTGCTAGTGCTTTTCTACCCCACGCAGCCCTGGCCTCCACAACAAAGGATAGGGTATGGCCAAGGTTAATGAGGACGAAGTATTTGATAAGCAACAAATCTAACCCCTTAAAGAGGGTGAGGGGAGGCCATGGGAGGATTTTTTTAGGCATTGCTGTCCAAAAACTTCAGGGTGGTTTCAACACCCAGCCACCATCCAGACTTAAGAGCAAACAGAATTCAACAGCAGCAAAGCAGGTGGGAAGTGCATAGCAGTTATAAAGGAAATGGAAAAAATAAAAGATTTTTTTTAAAATGGAATGGAACTGTGCAGCAGGTACAATCTGAACGTGACCTGCTGTGGCTTCCTTCCTGTGCCTTGCGATACACTGCGCCGTGGGGCTGTTTATCAGTGACAGAGCACAGGTTTATGTTCAACATTGTCCCTGTTATCCTCCCTACCACCATCAGCCCTAAATCAATATTCGCACCATGTCTTTGGCGTGAGCATCTTTTGCTAGTTCTGTGTGGAGTTATTTTGCTTTCCAAGTGATTTTGTGAACAATTTTGCCAAGCCTTTAAAACGCAGACCCCCAAGTATACCTCTGCAATGCTTTTGAGCCTGAGCAAAGCTAGTGCCTAAGCAGGAGTGAAGAAAAAGAAAAAAGCCTGTTTTCAGGCTTTTCCTAAGTGCAGCAGTGTCACACAGATTTCTCCTGAAGAAACTCTTGCAGCTGTCCATCAGAGCTAGCTAGCAGCAAAGGCTGGAAGCAGAATGGAGTCTGGGGGAGGGATTTCATTTCCCTACTGGGCCAGATCCTCTGAACAATAAAGCCAAGTGGGTAAAAGCAAAAGACATGTTAACTGAAGCGAGCTGAACTGTTTCTTCGTCAGTGCCTGAGGCGCTCTCAGTTTATACTGCATTTGATTCTGTCATTTTGGGCCCTAATCCTGCACTGAAGATAGGAGGGTGACTTGCTCCACCCATGCCTTAGTCCATCAAAAAAACCCAGAACTTAACATCACGAAAGCCAACCTAGTTACTCTGAATTTTTGTTTAAACCAAGCCTGAACAAAGGTGTTATTATTTAACTTGAAGCTCCAGTTTAAAAAATAATGAAAATCCAGTATTGTACATGGTAAGCTCTAGATCCTAGTTATGCTATACCCTAAAAACCACAAAACAGAGATGATGTTGAAAATTCTCAACCAGCCTCACCCCATTAAAACTACTGAAGTTTTGCCAGCATGTCCTCGCCGGAGCTGTAGCCTCGGATTTAGGAGGTCCATGTTTGTTTAAAATTGTCTCCAGACTACCTGAAACTAGAGGCCTAGGGTCTCTGCAGAGTCATTGGGCAGTGTTTTTTATTTGTTTTCATCTATACATGAATTTCTTTGAAAATACCCAGCAGAGCAATAAGGAGGGATTGTTTTTAATCTTTAGAGATGATAGCATGCTGTTATGCATCAAGGACACTCAAAAACAAAGCATCAGATAAACTGTACCAGGAGATTTTATTTTTTTACCTCCGGGCTTTTCTGAAAATAAAACCCATTCTGCATGGAGCTTGCTGTTGATGAGACATCTATAGGCTTGGTTTGTCATCCCAGAAGCTTGAACGCCACCACGTTCAGGCAATTTACACGTGTGCCGCTGTGAAAATGCAGCTGGATTCTGCCTGCGCTCAGCACCCTGAGGGAGGGCGGTCATTATCGCTACAGGGACAGCTGGGACCTGGCCTTGAGCCAAGACCTTGCCTAATGCAATCAGAACATTTTGGTGATGCAGACTGGATTTTACATCCCCTTCTCTGGGAGAGGGTAGCTGAAGTTGGAGTTTTATGCCCTGCTGCTGCCGCCTGAGTTTAAAACTAGCCTGCACATTTTTTGTTAACGCTGGGCAGCACAGTGGTCAAAAGAGCGCCTTTTGCCATCCAGGTTTCAAATCATATTAACAACAACTATTTATGAGGCTGCAAATCTATCATTCCTCTTGTTTGAGATCTCTTCAGCAGTATCCTTCCCTGCCTGAATGAATGAGGTTATAAAACACGGTAATTATAAATCTCATTGACTGCCTTGCATTCAAGGGCGCGTTCCCCCCGAGCATTGCTGTGAAGCATGTTACCCAGGAGACTGTCCTGTACAATCCAAAACAAAATTATTCTGACCCAGCGAGCTTGTTGGAGGGGAGAACATTTGGGATGCTGACCTGCTGCCACGGCACAGTAAATGCATTTTTCTCATTTCACAGCAGGGCAACGCCACAGTACAACAAGGCCAATATATTCAAGTATTCTGTTGAGGCATGACTTACATCTCACTGACAAGTGCTGGCTCCCTAAAGATGCAGAAAGGGAGCCTAGGACAGCAGTCGCAAACCAGAAGTCCTGCTGGCTGTCCACACAATTGCAGACAGCTTTCTCTGAAGGTTTGGTTGTCTCAGACCTTTCCAGGCAAAAGCATAAATACCTCAGACAATATAACACAGTATCAATAAAACCCTTTCTTAAAATGTTCGAGTCAGGCTGTGCTTGTAAGACAGGCTAAAAAGCATTTAGTAAGTGACAGCTGGCTGTTCTGCCTTGCACTACTAACCATAGCATGCTTCAATACCGTCCTTTCCCCATCGATCTGATCGTAGCCAGGATCTGTACAGGTACTTTCCTCAGTCCTGAGGGAGTTATCGATATCCATCATGATGCCCTACAGTCAGGAAACTACGCAAAGCCCTGTCAATCCTTCACTCTCGCAAAAGGGCTGTAAAACCTGAGCAGTCTTATGATCTGGGGGGAAAAAAAAAAAAAAAGAAGAGAAAGGAAAGCGCTTCCTAGAACAGTAGCAAACACAAAACACCGTGGCTGTTGCCATCCATTTTCTCAATTACTGTCAGTGCACAAAAGGAGCATAGTGCTATGTGGTAGCTGAGGCAGTTGCATCCTCTTTGTGCTCAAGTAGGAGAGGGAGGTGAGGTGCAGAGCAGTCACTCCCAGCAGGTGTTCAAACCAACTGAGTTTAATTAGAAACATCCTGCTGAAAATGTAAATGTTTTACGAGTACGTTGTCCCCATCAGGGGCTGCTGCTGGAGCCTGTGTTTTGTTGAGGCTGGGACACAACAGCAACAACGGGAGATGCCCCTCTCCCTCACTTGCCATCGCCAGCGCTCCCCAGACACATGAGCGCTGGACTCGTGTCGTACTGCTGCACAGCGGGTCTCTTCCACGTCGCTGCTTCCCTCCACATCTCGGAGACGCAGGCTGGTTCTTTGAAAGTACCCATGCCTGTTCCTCCTAGCACAGAGGGAGACCAACCTCATTAAAGTGAAAGGGCTTTGCTAGACTCAGGAATGGATGCAATGCTAGGGGTTGTACTGCTCTGTAAATGTCCTCTTCACTCCATATGGATTAAAAAGACCTCACAATGTGATGATTGATTTTTTTTTTTTTTTTTTTTTTTTTNNNTTTTTTTTTTTTTTTTGCTTAGGTCTGTGGGCAGCACTGAAATGTATCTGATATGCACGTTTCTGTGTGATTGCAGGAGTTACTCAGTTCATTATACTTAGGCAGTTGAGTTGTTTCACTGGTTTGCTGAAAATCATGAGAGATTGATTTTACGCTCTTTCCCAACAATCCAGTATTTTTCCTCTGGCAGTTCTCAAGAAAATGTATTTTTCCCTTGTCCAAGTACAGTATCCACCATTAGACTACTGCCAAAGTATGTAACCAGCAAAATAACTGGTCTGTAGTGCAGGCAACTCTGGCACCATCTAAACAAGAGATACTCTGGAGAAGTTTTTGGTTAATTCAAACCCGGTTCAGGTTACTAGTCATTAGAAGTCATGCCCTTACCTGGTGTCCCTGGAGGCGTTGCTGCCATTGTTTCCATTCTTTTCAATTAAGTGATGGGCTGAGGAGCCCATGCCTGCAAAGGAGGTATGCAGATGCATTAGGAAACCACGTGTATGGTTTTTATAGATGGCAGGCTGTCTAGAGTCAATCCTTTCATAAAAAGAGAATTAGCTATTCCTCCCCGCACATGGTTTTAGACAGCGCTGTACTGCTTTACCATCTTTCAGAGCTCATGTAGAGCCACGTACCTGCCAAACTGACAGCTCCTATGGTGCTTCTGTAGGAGCAAGGACTTCTCTGAGAGGTGAAGTGCAACTAGATAGTTCTGCTGCTGAACCAGTTCTCTACAAATCCCATGTGCTTGTATTTATGTAAGAATGTCAGCACCTTTTCTCAGTATACCTACATTGCTTCTAAAACTAAAGAGCAAATGTTAGAGTATAAAGCTAAATACCTTAATCACATGCCAACAAAAACAATTACTGACTGCTGTATTCTGGCTAAATATTGTAATCTCAAGTATCCATCTATAAAAGAGCATCATAGCACTTTGGAGATTTAAACAGTTACAGAAATTCAGCCAGATCTGGACAAAATATGCTTGGTGCTTGGATGAGTAACAGTTTTTTTTCATGCTTGACTTCCAGAAAGATGACTGCTATGGAAGTGTCTGGTGTGGTTATTACATGACAATTAGCAGTTGTTACTCTGCTGACAGATGTCCACATCAGAAAGCACTGATTGTCTCTTTTGTTTGCAATTTTAGAGATACCATAATCCAGTAGCTTAGACCGTCTCCAAGAGATATTGTCCTTTGCATCAAAAGCGCAGCTTCATTGCCCAGGTTCAGGCTGGGGAAAGTCAGATTGTGAAATATTACAGCAGATGATTTATGTGGAAGTTTAAGTCCTTCCTCCGCGTACAGAATTAAAAATTGCAGTTACTTCTGTGGATAGATCTCTTATCCAGGATAGCTGAGCAAGCTGTATTTCAGCATTTTGTTTATTAATGAACTGTTTCAACAACGAAGCGACATGCAGTATGCACACATCACATTGGTGGCATTGCTCACCTGGGACTGCTAAGAAGCAAGAGGGAGGAAAGGAGAAATTTGTAAAGAAGGGAGGAACGACTTCACATGAGTACATTCTGTTGAACGAAGTTCACAAATTCCTTTACTGCACAGCGATAGCACGGAACATATCTCAAAAGAAAGCTTCTTAAAATGTCACAGACAAAATAGTGTTATTCAGATAATTCAGGGAAAAAATAGCTGTTTTACTTTAGTGCTGAAAAGAGTGCAGTGCAAACCATGACCTAAATGAACATCTCTGCCTGTAATCCAGAGGCCTGTCCTCTAGCCTTTCCCTCCTGCAGCCCACTGAAGTTAAAAAGAGTCCTTGTGTGAAGGTTTTTGCCTGAGGTAGGATTGCAGAATGATGTGCTGTGCCTGGCAGTGTGATTTTGAAACATTTGCTAACAGGCAAAGGTCTGTGGGAGCAGACATGAGACTGGCAGGTGGGATTTAATAGCGGAGATTTTGTGCAGCTGCCAAAAAATCACAACCCAGATGCTGGAGCTGAACACATGCTGCCTGATAGGAATGATGTTCTGGGGAAAAGAGGAAGCTGGCAAGTGTCTGTCAGAGAGAAGAATTTGATTCCGAGTCCAGCGCTGCCTTACCTCGTCCTTCTCCTGGGGTCAGACAAGTCACAGCACTGTCTATGCAGCAGTAACTGGCTGGACATGGAGATGTACTGCATTTTTTTCATTGTGCTGCACCCAAAAAGGACCTCGCCAAGTCAGATTCCTCTTTGCCTCTCCAGAAGCTTATTTAGATCCCCCACTTACCGTCTGCCCCCCCACACACACACCTCCCCTGCATGAGCTGCCTTCTCTGAGCTCCCTACTCCCTGCACACATTCATTCTGCAAGGTACATTTTTATTGCTCCTCCTCAGAGACCGTGTTGTTCCCAAGACATTGATCTTCCTTACTTTTTTCTCCATCCCCTCTCTGTTGGAGGTCAGTCCCCTCTCTGAAAAGCACCAGCGAAGAGAGAGCGCAAGCAGGCATGCATTGAAACAAAGAAAAGCACAGCAGCAGGCCAGCTGTCTTTTACCCTTCCACAACCACCCTGGTCAATAGGTAACTAGGACTAGCACCGTATCCAGGCACTAAGGGCATCCACAGACCGACTGGTGGCTAACGTGCTCCCACACTCTAGTATGAAAGATCTGGGCAAAGCCAGCAGCCTGCAAACAAGGCCAAGCACTTCACCCTTTCTGCCCAAAGGAGGAATTTCCTAAAAATACATGTCCTGACATACCACTGAGCCACATGGCACAGTGAGTGCAATCCTATTTTCAGCCTGCTCTGCAGGGTGACATAGCTAGTTACACCCCCTCCCAAAAATGGCACGTCAGCAGTGCAACACTTGCTGGTGGACCATCAGTGCAGCCTCCGGTGGGACGGTGCTCCCCACTGGAATTCCCCATCAAGTCATCGCACGCTTGTTGTGTGTAGGGCTGTGGTTGCAGGAACCATCCCCAGCCATGCTGAGTGTAGTCAGGACAGCTGCTTTCTGCCCGTTGGTACAGCAGTGGTACTCTGCAAGTCCCAGATAGGTGGGTTATGGGCTCAGGAGGAGAAAGCGATCAAAACTAACTATAATCTGACCATAAGAGAACCTCTCCTAATGGATATTATGCCTGTCTGGCACATACCTTTTGCAGTTCCACCAAGCAGCACAATGGTAGAGCAACGTTTGGCTTTTGGAGATGATTGGTAGCCTCCTTCCAAACCATGGCTGGTTAGCAGATTCTGTTTTCCCAACTCTGAGGCTTATTGCAGAATCCCAGGAATGTTCCTGCGCTTCAGATATCCCAAAATAACTGCTCTAAGCTCTCCTTGGGGAAAAGCAATCCTTAGAGCAGCCTCTTAACTCAAATTTTTGTGTTGAAGCAGCTGAGCTTGAGGGAGAGAACTTGCCTTTGCCTCTAGTCACTGGCTCCCACAGGAGAAATGAGCATTGTGGATGCTCACATTATTAAGTTTGCGTGTCAGCTCACTCACTGTCCAAGGAATTGCAAACACTTTGTTCTCCTCATTTCTGTTTGCTGCAGAGCCTC
>VZTL01049509.1:1000-14235 GCA_013400535.1 Scopus umbretta | reverse complement strand
CCCCCCCCCCCCCCCCAAGCTAAAAATATACTGACATCAAGTAATTCTAGTGTTGTATAGGTAATTTGCAAGTACATTAAAATTGAGACTAGAAGGAAACTACTGTTGTCCAACACAAAGTTCATGTGGAAAATGATATGATGCCTGCCTGCCCACTTGTTGAGAGCCGGTTTGTTGGAATAGATACCAAACAAATGACTGCAATAATAACTGAATATTCCTCTCACTGGCAGTGTACAATACTGCAGGAATCCATCCTTCCTGACCCTTATGCTATGTGTGCTCTGACTTTTACAGAAATTAACTGAGAAGAATAAGGGGAACCAACTTTTTCATGAAAACAACTGATGGAAAAATAGTAGTTTAAACTGCAGGAAATTGTGTCATTTCTTTTTGTCCCACAGAGCAAGAGTTAAAGTGGTGGTAATACTTTTTTTTTTTTTTTTAAATGTGTTTACTTGAAGTTATTCCAAAATGAAATGGTCTGTGTGGATTAATTAAGTCAGTGTTCATCTCTCTATCAAGTTAGCGCTTGCCTTATTGTGCCTTTCAGTTCTGTGGACAACACTCTGGAAATGTTAGTGGTGCAGCCACAGAGACAGGCCAATGTCTCTCTTTGGAGATGTAGTTCTGCTAGGGAGGTCATAGAGCCACAGCAAATAGCATTGTGAAGTTTTTCTTAGTTTTTACTGTATCCAGATCAATTTGTTAGTTTCAGCTGAAATGGAAGTTAGAGTAAAATGACTTAGTTCTTCACTGACGTGCACTTCATGTTTGCATTTGGGCAACTCTCTCCCCAGTCAGAATTCTGTATTAAGTAGCAGTCATGTTTTACATTTACTTTGTACAGATATCATTATGGCAGAAATGAAATTTCTTGTCATACCTACCACTGCCTAGCAAATAAGACTAATTACTTCATACCACACTGATTTTTCTCACATCTGTATATTTAGTGATGCCAGCTAGCATAGTAGTGTGTCTAAAGGAATGAGCTCCTTTTCTTTCTTTTTTTTTTTTTTTCTCCTCCCTTATTCCACCATGCATCTTCCCTTCCTGTTAATGTTAGCAATAAAAATGAAGTTATGAACTAAGCATTGCCTAAGAAATCTATTTCTTTTGATTCCTCAGACTTAGCTGCCTGCAGGCCAGAAGCTGTGTGTGATTATAGGAACTCTTGTGTCATGCTGTTCTTTTCTCTGTCTTATACTGGGTAGATCACAAGCTGGATCTGCAATGGTAGTTGTTCGCCACTTGCTTAATTTCAGGGCATTATTTGATAATGATTTTTTCCCCCTGTATTTAAAACAGTGGTGCAGCTAACATTCACAATGCTTGCAGCACTACTTCTACATATGCAGCAAAAAATTTAGAAGTGGCAGAACTATTTTTTGGGTGGCAAGAATACAGGCAGTGTCATAAATGATTGTCCTGGTTAGAACAGACTAGGTAGCTTTTAAATAATTAGGAAAAAAAAAAATTATAGTAGTAACATTTTTCCAAGGAGGTTGTGGTTGTGTGTCCACTTACAGATTATAAGAGGGCTTTTTTGTCACATTTCTTAAGCTTAAGCATGATTTACAATAAATATTAAAAAATATTGTAGACATGTATATTGTAAAAATCATGCTGTTACCAAAGATCTCTTTCCAAGTTGTGATAAAGTCTACAAGTCTGCCCATTCAAAATGAGAAACAATGTTTTTTCCAATTTTCTTATACTTTGATGCAAAACATGTTGTTTTGTTACACTTACAGCTTCTTTGACTTACAAAAGAAACATTTTAAAGACAACTTTTCTCAGAGAGCTTCTACGAGAACTGTGCATTAATAAGCATCTAAATTACATACCTTGCCATGTAGAACAAATTGGATTTCTTTTCATTAATATCAAGGAAGCAGAAAACAAGATGAATCCCAAATGAATTAAATGAACATAATTATTTGCCATTTGTTTTGCTACTATAAACCAGTCTTTATTCAATTAAACAAGTCATACTGTGTACCTACTATTTCAGTGGAGTTCAAGACAGCTGGTGTCAAAATTAAGTAGTTTTCTTATGCATTGTATACAGTAGATTCAACCTGTCTATTACCATAATCATGGCAAGTGTTCTAGTACATTTTTTAAGCCAAAACAAACCAACAAACTGCTAGTGGTTCTGCAAAGTTATTTTCCTATGCAAGTTTTTGGAATGCTGCGGTACAATCTTTAAAACATGAATGTCTCTCTCTATGTTTCATTGAACTCAATTCCAGTTCTAGAGTAAGCTGCTAGGAAATAATTTTAAATATTTGTCCCCATAAGGAATATGGAGAAAAATGCAAAATAAATCACAAGTTGTGATTTCTTTTCTTGTTGTTGTTTGAGGAGCTTGTTGGGGACTAAAAATCTCATAATCCTCCAAATCCTTAATTACTAACTGTGCCACTGTTTCATTCAGAGCTTTATATTACTGCTCTGGTGTCTTTACTGGTCTAATCACTGTTGAAATGGTGAGATATTTCATGAAACACAGAACAGAAACACTAATATTTAATCCTCAGAGGTGTTTTTTCCCCTCCTTCCAATGATGTGTTTCTAAATGGGGAAAGTTCTATTTTATGGGACACCAGAGAAAAACCTCTCATTTCTGCTCCTTCAATCAACATGAATGGATTTGTTAATTTTTTTTTGAGAATGTTTTCCCAGAACTTCTCATCTTTGCCTTATACCTGAATGTTTCTAGCTGGTAGTTAATTGTTTATGCTTTTCAGTATCACTCTAGAGATCCTTGATGGATTAGAGCTTCAGTGCAAAACATTAACATAATAAGATAAGTCTCATAATGATACAGAATGAAGTGTCCCAAAGTGACAAAAGTAGTTTTCTCTTAATGTTGTTATATGCAGAGACAATTTGTGTTATAGCTTTTCAAAAACATATTCTGTTGCCCATACTACAGAATCACAGTTAATTTAAAAAGAGCAGCTATAGCATTAGGCGAATCTGCTAGCAGAGTGAATGCTTTAGCCATAAGATGCAAAAGGAATGAGAAATCTCTCCATATCTTGGAGCCCTCCTGAACAGTCAATATGGCAATACCAAAGTAATACAGCTGTACCTTGGAAAACTTAGTGAGACATAAGAAATATTGCCAATCTCTACAGGGACAAATGGAAGACTTCTCATTCTGATTGCTCAGAAGGGGGAGAGGAAAAGCAACTCACTCCCCCTAAATCAGATCAAATCCTGGAAGTTACAGCATTTGGAAGAAATATAATTCCTGTTTCTTCATCAGGCTACACAGCCAATTGCTCTAAAATATTATTGGTGTTGAGATGTTGTACATTGCTCTTCCAACTGAGGTTACTGCCGCCACAGCTGAATTCATGGAATAGTTTGTTTGGATATTCTTATTCTATTTGTTTGGATATTCTTAGACTCCTGCACAGAGCAGTGGTCTTATTTACATACTTTTAAAACTGGTTTTCTTAAAGAGTAGCTGCATGCCACAGAGTATGTTCTAATGCGTACTTCAGCTTGGAACAACATGGAATATAGCTGTACATCTAACAGTTCATTAAAATCCAAGTGTCCTGGTTTCAGCTGGGATAGAGTTAATTTTCTTTCTAGGAGCTAGTATAGTGCCGTGTTTTGGATTTAGGATGAGAATAATGCTGATAACACACTGATGTTTTAGTTGTTGCTCAGCAGTGCTGACACTAGCCAAGGACTTTTCAGCTTCCCGTGCTCTGCCAGGTGCACAAGGAGCTGGGAGGGGGCACAGCCAGGACAGCTGCCCCAACCTGCCCAAAGGGCTATTCCATACCATATGGCGTTACGCTCAGTATAGAAACTGGGGGGAGTTGGCCGGGGGGCAGCGATCGCTGCTCAGGGCCTGGCTGGGCATCGGTCAGCGGGTGGTGAGCAATTGCATTGTGCATCACTTGCTTTGTATATTCTTTTATCATCATCATTATTATTATTATTATTGTCTCTTCCTCTGCTATCCTATTAAACTGCCTTTATCTCAACCTATGGGTTTTACTTTTTTTTCCTGATTCTCTCCCCCATCCCATTGGGGAAGGGGGAGTGAGCAGCTTGTGGTGCTTAGTTGTGGACTAGAGTTAATCCATAACACCAAGCTTGAACAAGTTTGGGTTACAAACTAAGCTAGAAACTGATCTGGACTTTATGTGAACTGAAAAATTAATCTGCTTTGTTGTTATCTCTTCTATCNTAAAGGAGGGTAGATTTAGACTGGATATAAAGAAGAAATTTTTTACAATGAGGGTGGTGAAACACTGGAATGGGTTGCTGTCCTGGTTTCAGCTTAATTCAGAGTTCATTTTCTTCCTAGTAGCTGCTATAGTGCTGTGTTTTGGACTTAGTATGAGAACAATGCTGATAACACGCTGATGTTTTAGTTGTTGCTCAGCAGTGCTGACACTAGTCAAGGACTTTTCAGCCTCCCCTGCTCTGCCAGGTGCACAAGGAGCTGGGAGGGGGCACAGCCAGGACAGCTGCCCCAACCTGCCCAAAGGGCTATTCCATACCATATGGCGTCATGCTCAGTATAGAAACTGAGGGGAGTTGGCTGGGGAGGCAGTGATCGCTGCTCGGGGACGAGCTGGGCATCGGTCAGCGGGTGGTGGGCAATTGCATTGGGCATCACTTGTTTTCTATATATTCTATTATTATTATTAGTAGTAGTATTAGTATTAGTATTATTTTATTTTCTATTCCTCTGCTGTCCTATTAAACTGCCTTTATCTCAGCCCACGGGTTTTAGGTTTTTTCCCGGTTCTCTCCCCCATCCCACCGGGGCAGGGGGAAGGGTGAGTGAGTGGCAGTGTGGTGCTTAGCTGCCAATTGGGGTTAAACCACAAATGTTGCCCAGAGAGGTAGTGGAGGCCCCATCCCTAGAAACATTCAAGTTCAGGTTGGATGGGGCTCTGAGCAACCTGATCTCGGTAAAGATGTCCCTGCTTACTGCAGGGGAGTTGGGCTAGATGACCTCTAAAGGTTCCTTCCAACCCAAAGCATTCTATGATTCTATGATTCTTCAAAACCATTGCAATAAATAGTAAAGATGCATTTTTGCTGTTTGTGCAAACAGAACTTGAAAACACTGAATTGAGACAGTCACCCCCAAGAATCCTCCCAAACTCTGTGGAAGCTGTGGAGGTTTCATCCTCCCTCCCCACTGCCAGCATTTGCCCCATTGTTGTTTAGAGGGCTCGAATTGTCTGATAACCATAACGGCTGGCTGTTGCATCAGGTAGCCTTGGGAAGTTGTTTTGTTGCTACATCATCTGAGATGAGGTTGAGTGTGGAGTTTTTTTGTATGGCTGCTTTTGTTTTCTGATTTTTCACAAACAGCTGAGAATGCATAGCTGCAAATCGTAGGAGCATGATGGTTACAGTAAAGTTGGGAGCTCACAGTACTTCCAGCTGGAAGGTCTCAGGGTCTACAGCCGGTATCAGTTAAGGCATCGTATTTGCATCGTCTTACTTTAAAAGAGATTGCTTTAGCTAGCAGACTGCTCCTGGAGGAAGGGGCCTACTCTGGTATTACTACTTTGTGAGGGTGTATATTTAGATTTACCCTCTGAAGTTATTTTAGTATTATTCTTGTTATGAAGGGTATATGATGGGAGTGTTTGGGTATCTCTTTGATGCCTGTGGCTTAAAATAATTTTTAGTGAACACTGAAAGAGGCCCTGAATTTTCATGGAATTTATCCTGTTGCAACAGTGTTTTGTTTGTTTGTTTGTTTTAAGAAAAGACCTAATGCTTTTATAAAAGCATTTTCTCAATAGCTTATCAAGTATATTTTTCACTAACCAGAATAAACCAGTTTCTTATTCCAGTGCCTTTGCAAAGTTCTAATGAACACAGTGTGTAGGGTCCTCAGCATTAAACAGCATTTTGATTTCTGCTTTTTAAAATGCCTATAATTATATACGTTTTGATAGTTCATAAATTGAAAACTGTATTTTTAAATCTGTCTGTTATGTACTTGCATAAAACTAAAACCAAGTTTCTTGTGAACTTATATCTGTGTTGTGTGAATGAATATGGTACTGTAGCATTTTTCCATGCCTGGTAATAATTTTCTTCTATTTAACTTTCCTCCAGTGGCACCCTAGAATTTTCTTTGTTTTATGAAATAAAAATGCCATTCAACCATCCTCTCAGACTAGCTTTTCATTGTGTGATGCTATAAATCAACATAATCAATGTTTTATAATATCAGGAAAACTGAACCATAGTTATCTGTAGGCAGTTAATTATATGTAATACGTAGACATTGGATTGAAAAACTCAGATTAAAACAGAAGAAAGTTAACAGAGAGTAAGGGGGAGGAAGTGGGAATTTTTTTCTTCTCTCAAATAGAGCTTAAAAAGAGTAATTGAAGCCTTGAATAATACTGTTCAGCTCCCTGCAGCTTTTCCTCATACCCCTATCCTCAAAGGGCATTGAAAGCAAAAAGACAGACCCTCTTATGGGACAGATCTTTTATGTTCTCTACAAATAAGAATGAATTCTCTTAGCACTCAAGATAAAAAGTATTGGTGCAGTGGGACATGATTTTTCGTGAAATAGTTGGATGTCAGTAGTATTTTGTCAGTTGGTATGCTTACTTTAATTAAGAGGGTGACTATAGTATTTTGGGATATATGAGTGGATATTTCTTTCTTTAATATGTACATTGTTACCAGCAGCAACCCTGAATTATCCTAACTTGAACCTGTTGCACTCATGGAGTTTGATCCTACAAGCACACAAACAGTTGCAGTCACTTGACTTTGCTGAACTCTACTCATTTGAAGTTCATGAAGTAAGTGAGGGGATCACTGAAGTGACTGGAACTTTCCTGGGTTGTTTGATTAGTTGTCCCAAGCTGTACACACTTCTGTTCCTATGCCAGACAAGCTGCAAAATGCCCTCTCCATCTAAACTGCAGCTGTATCCAAACCCGGTTCACTTGTGATTGCACAGTCAAACTCCTAAATAATAGCCTGTCAAAACAGGTTAACTTTCAGATCTGATACTCATGACAGTGTACTGTTAAACTGTATAGCATCAATTTAAATGTCCAAATGTATAAAACAATTTGCCCTAGAAATTAAAATTACCATGTAAACTGACAAAATGTGTACTGACATCTAATTATGGTGCATAATAGGGTCTTGTTCCACTGTACTAACACCTCTCTCTTATTTTTGTTTTTTCAAATCTCATTAATCTGGACACAGAAGCTTTATTCTCTTTTGGACTTTCATTTGCTAAGATTGTAATTCTGCTTTATAAGTTCTTTTATGGTTGATTACTGAAACAGTTTTCTAGTAGGTTAAATAGGAACATTATCCAGATTCTGTCTTATCTTCATTTAAGCATTGAAGCCTAAGAACGATTTTGAAGACAATGCTCTTTAAATGAACTATCCTGTACTGTGCCTGTTTAGCTGCCACTTTATTCTCTATTAATGTCCTTTCAGTAATAAGAGCCTTAGGGTGTCATCTTTTGGTTTTATTCTTTTTGTATTTCTGATTGATGGCATTTGTAGGAGTATCGATTTCATTTAGCAAGACATCTGCTATGCTGCTGCACTGGTGGCATTGTGGGAGTTTCATTTTCACTTACCCTTGGAGTGTCTGAGCCTTAGTGACAGAGGTTAAATTTCTCGAAGAGCCTGAGCTTCCTAGTTTCTACATGTGGTAAAAGCAGAGAAACACTATGGAGTGCTTTTGATGAGAGAGAAGGGGTGCTGTGAACTAGCTGGTATTGTAAGGGGCTGTACTGATGTAGTTGTCTATAAGAAACATTTTGTTAGACATAGGCAGACTACCAGACTAGTCATAATGCTAAGGTAGCTTTATTCTTCTTTGTAAGGACAGAGCAGGGTCACATCAGAATGTCAAAAGACGAACACTAATGCCTCCACTAAAGTCTTTAAGGACTTTTCTTAATGACTTCAAAGGAACTGGGATTTAATGCCTGGTGGGATATATGACTTTCTGGTGTTCATGGGCTTGAAGATTGAAGGAGCCTGACTAGAAAGACATGTAACACCATACAGTTTGGGAAGAAAATCTCAAGGAAACAATCTGGGCAGGAAGATAATTGCACTTCAGGAATTAAAAGACAAAACAAAAGTCCAATTAAGATATGAAGGATTAAATTGACGATTTGAAAGTGAATCCAAAGGAGATAACCAGAGTAGGGTAGGGTAGGGTAGGGTAGACCAACTGTGACAGATTGTATCACACTTGTACTTTAAAATGGTCATGAGTTTCAGGTGTGATTTGTTCAAAGACGAATAAACAGGATGTTATCAAATGTAGTTGAAGAGTTGTAATGACTGTGATTACCAAAAGAAATTCAGTTTTACCAAACTGATTCAAACATCAATATTTAGACAGAGATCTACCTTTACTAATGACAACATTTACTTATAAGTTTCACAGATGTTATTAATTTCACAGACGTTATAATGTAGAATTAATGCATTTACTGTGGTCCACTATAGTGAATTTAATTTCCACGCTTTCTGTTGATCTTAAATAAAAGTGGGCACTGCTGAATTGTCATCATATTAGCTGAAATACTTGCAGTAAAAATATGCTATACCATATAGGGTGCCTAGGGCAAAATAAGTTAGAAAACAATAAAGAAAAAAAAACCCGACATTTCAAAGACTATTCAGTTACCGTAGAAAGAACTTCTTATTCTTCTATGTATTATCAATGAAAAAGCACATGTCAATATAGGGCAATATTTTCACATGTGTCTCCTAAAGCTTATGAACTTGCACAGTCTTAAATGCATGTATTAGAGATGTTTCCATTCTGATGGGTATTTTTAGACTTTATTGTATACCAGTTAGTCTGTAGTTGATACATTGTTATGTAATTCAAGTTTTTTTAATGTTTGTGGTAATTCTTAAGAAGCTGTAATAATTTGAGAGCAGTCCTGCAGAGAAGGACTTGGGGGTACTGGTGGATGAAAAGCTGGCCATGAGCCAACAATGTGTGCTTGCAGCCCAGAAGGCCAACCGTATCCTGAGCTGCATCAAAAGAAGCGTGGACAGCAGGTCAAGGGAGGTGATTCTGCCCCTCTACTCTGCTCTGGTGAGACCTCATCTGGAGCACGGCATCCAGCTCTGGAGCCCTCAGCACAAAAAGGACGTAGAGCTGTTGGAGTGGGTCCAGAAGAGGGCCACAAAAATGATCCGAGGGCTGGAGCACCTCTCCTACGAGAGGCCCCATCCCTAGAAACATTCAAGATCAGGTTGGATGAAGTTTTGAGCAACCTGATCTAGTTGAAGTTGTCCCTGCTTACTGCAGGGGGGTTGGGCTAGATGACCTCTAAAGGTCCCTTCCAACCCAAAGCATTCTAAGTTTCTATGATAATGGATGATGGTTATTTGATAGTTCAAGTGAATGCTCTGCAGCCACTGTCTTCCAAATGAGTGTTTATGGCTTTTGTTTTTGTTGGAATATAATGCAACTAACCCCTATGCAATACCACCAGCTGGAAAATCCACATATTCTTCAGTGTGATGCTGTAACTACCAGTACAGCTTCCTTATGCTAGGTGTATAAAATTACATTAATTGAACCACAAGTTGTATTTTGACCTCAGAGTCCTTCTGTTATTTCTATTTTCGTTCCAATTCTTCTAAGAAAATGTTAACAGGTCATCCTTTTTTGTAATTTTGCTGTTTCCCAGGGTTGTGTCTTAAATACAGATTAGATGACAATATTTACAGTGTCTGATGAGGGTTGTAAATCTGAGTTTCAGCATCTTATATTAAGACGTCTGTTTATCTGTAAAACTGGGAAGAAAAGGGAAAAAAAAAAGAAAAAGAAAACTCTTCCCAGAAGCCCACTTGGGGTCTCAGAATTCAATTTCCTTTACACTATTTTTAGCTGCTAACATTTACACTCTTAACTCACGTGGCAAATATTTTTTTTTTTTCCTCATGAGTTTGTGGACCATTGCTGATTTGATACAGCCAAAGGTCTGTCTTTTGTAGGAAGATTGAGTTACTAGATTTACCGTGGTTTCTTATGTGGTTTTGTGCAAAAAACGTGATAGGGGAAGGCTAATGGTTGTCCACATCTTTCTTGTTGATATAGAAATTTCTCATCTTCCTTAGAAAAATGAATATATAGACCAGACCATTAACTGAAAATGAAAATACATAGCCATATATTCTCTTATTTTCTTGATTTAATAGTCTTGGTTGTTTTTCTCTGTTTTATATGATGCTTGTAATTTTGCCTCTGATCTGTTGCATTTACAAAGGAAGTGCAGTATAGATGTGTTCTGGAAGTGTATAAAAAAGGATTTAGAAACTGGCAAAATAAATGAAAGGAGATCAAAAGGCAAGAGTTTAATTGTTATCTTCTCTTTTTATGGATGCCTGGAAAGCAGGCTCAGTACAAGTAACTTTTTCCTGTGGGAAAGTTCTGCTATACTTATTCTTAATCTTCACCGTTTGGTCTTTTCCTATTCAGAACTGTTTCCCAATAGTTCTGTCTATTTTATTCTAATTTTTATAATGTATTTTTTTGTTCTCTTTGATTTAGATAATTTATGTTCTCAAGGCATTTTACCAGTTGTTTACAAATGCTGGATGTTAATGAAATGGACGGTAGCCTCTATTTTTTTTAAATTATCCTGTCCTGCCATTCCTCCCGAAACAGTTTAGAGCAAAGAGTCCAAGTACAGGGCTGGGTATTGTAATTCAGAAATTTTATATAGACTTTGAGAATAGATGAAGGTGTACACCCTGCATTTGGAATTTTTACTCATGGGAACAACAAAATCTGTAGAAGATTTTTTCTGTAGCCGGTAGTTCCCTTATCAGTCAGATTTAGTTTGATATAGTTGATAGAGAATCAAATAAATATAGTCTATTGAAGTCTTCAGAGTTTTCCAGACTATGGGATGAGTTCAAAGTCTAATCCACCTGTACCAAATTATTAATTAGATCTATATTAGTTTTTCCATTGGAAAATGCAGATACATTCTATAAAATTTCAATGGCAATTTTCTACTTTCAATGGAGAAGTTTCTTCAATCTTGAGTTGACGTTCCTGGTCACAAGAGGGTAAAGAGAGTCTTTAACATGAAGGGTGGAGTATGCGGTGTGGGCAGGCAGAAGCCTTAGGTTCAGGAGACTTTCTTGTTGTGGAGTGCTCAGGTGAGGTCTCCAATGTCCAAAACAAGTACCCTACTCAATAAGGTAAGATTTTTTATCACTTTCTTCCCTTGTTATATTTTTTAAAATTTAATTGGAATAGAAAATTGAACGTTCCCTTCCTCTATCCCAAATAAGTGCCCTCTCCTGTGGACTATAGAGAATGTTTATCTTTCTCTTTCTCTTAAGAATTAACCAAATAAAAGCATCTTCAGCAGAAGAATTTATAGGAAGGAGAAAATTACATTGAGCCCAGTGCTGAGAGATTTCACCTGGAGTGCAGGAGTGAGTTCAAAGTTTCTCATCTGAATCAAACAGAGGTGAAACTTGAAACTGGATTATTTATGTCCCAAATTAATATGATGGTTCATTTCTTCCTCCCCCATCTTGGTCTTACCCCCACTCCCTGCCCCAACCATCTTTTTGGTCTCTATTTCATCCCTTTACAAGACAAGGAAAAGTTTGCAGTGTTAAAGTCTCTTTCCTTCTACAGCACTCTCTCACAGGTTAATTCTTATTTTAATAGGCAGCACACAGTAATACAACAGATAGTTCTAGACATGTAGAGATTTTCCAGATGAAAAGTTAAAAAACAGCAAGTAGTTTACAGCAGCAGTCTACTGGAATTTATTTATTGCACCTGCTGCAAATATGGTCATTTTTAGATTTAGCTGTGAGCGATACATGATGCTTATTTGTGTCTTCATGGGATCTTTTAATTCCTGAGAAAAACCTGAGCAGCTGGGAAAGTGGAAACTGGAGCACAGTTAATATTGCTTGTCGTTGGATACATTTGGAAATAGAGGTTTATGAGAGAGAGGATATCCTGCTTTTTTGTTCTTTGTTTCAGTCTGCTTCCTTAGAGGAGATGATTGTTTTAAAAATGAAGTGGATATCTAGGAGTTGCTAGTCTAATTTTATACTGTTAATGTCCTGTAAAGCTGGGATCAACCGAAAGTTTCAGTGGAGACATTTGAGAGATGGTCTTGCCTGCCAGGTTCATGCAGCAAGCAGGAGCTCCCAGGTAACTTACATGACAGACTCCTCAAGATTTTCTTAGGCTTCCAGGCAGACTCAGGTGTTACTGTCCATATGATGTCATTGTTCAGGTCTCATGATGGTGTAAGAATATACTTGTCTTATTTCTAAAACAAACACAACAGAGTTCCTAGGTTCTTTATTCAGATTTTTCAGTCGGATTTGAAGAATGAAATGAAAGATGATAAGAAGGAAAGTTAATGGTTAAAAAAGTACTTATTTCCTAGTGAAGCGTTTTCATCTCTGTATGAAACTTAATAGACTATTTCATAGAACTTCACTTTGGGACAGCCTGACATGTCCCTTTCCTTCCCCCTCCCCTGCCCTCCCTTTCCCACCCCGGTCACTTTGGAAAAAGAGAAAAATTTCATTTTGAGTCTCTAAATCCTACTTTAATGGTAAAAGTGGTAATAAAGACCTGAAACTGTTAAACATTTGAACTGAGGTCTTATTGATGAACCAAATATGATTTTTCAAGAATGAGGCATGTATCAAACTAGAATGCACAGCCTCTAGAAATAATGATATTCTCTATTGCAAAGGAATCCCTTAAAGACATCACCCACAAGCAGTTTAATGTAAACCTGCGTTCTCCGTCTCGTACTAGTGAATATAGCCACCTTACTTTCTCCACCATGTTATCAAAGCTATGCTATTAAGTTGGAAGAGTCTTCTAATAACAATATCACCAGCCTTTATTCTTTCAATTGGCTTTGAATGAGTTGAGTAAAAAGATGCAACATTTTTGTTGGAAATGAGTGCTTAGCCTAGCCAATTTTTTAACTAGATTTGATCACAAACATCCCAGGAAATTAATAATTCCACTAGTAAAAAGAATCGTTATCATATTGTGGAAAGTCCTTGTGCTGCATAATAGTTTCTTTTATTAAGCCATCTGTTCTTTCTTTGATATGAGTGTATTTTGGATAGGGACACTTTACTAGTCATTCCAGCATCCCTCACTGTAGCTAGTCTATTACACTAATTAAAGATCAGCTT
>VZTL01049508.1:0-16323 GCA_013400535.1 Scopus umbretta | reverse complement strand
TCTGGTAAGTATGCTTTGAAAATGAGGTATAAAAAAAAAGTACCAATCTTAATCATCCGTTATCTCCAGTGAACACATGATCTGTATTTCCAGGGAGCCAAGGTTTATTACAAATCATTTCAAGGTTCATAGAGAGCCTGCGCTTGCTGTTATTGATCATTTGTCTTTCAAACATCCCCAAATAAAAATAAAGGGGTCTTCCTGTGCAAAGTAGCATTTCCTCCCACACCAGAAAGTTTCTGTGTCAAAAAGCTGATTTTTCATCATGAGAATAAGAGGGTGGCTCTTCGCCTGGCACCAGCAGCAGCAGGGCAGGGGCCAGTCCCACAGCTCTGGGGGACGTGGGCTGGAGACAACCTGCTGGTAGCTGCAGCCGTGGCACGGCTTCGGGCTCCAACACCCAGCAGAGGCAGTTGATCCCAGTTTCTCTACTGGAATAAAAACCGCCTTCAAAAGCATAATCCCTGCATCTGCAGAAAACCGAGGGCAATACCCTTCTGCTCTGCCTGCACGGCTCTGCCTGTGCACAGGGGGTCCAGGCGCTCAGGACCAGCCCGGAGCAAGCAGTCTGAACCATCTTCTGTGGAAAAAAATCAAATGAAGTACAGCATTGCTTTCCGTGTTCTGTCCTGTGGTCTTTATTGACACATCCTGACAACAGTTAGCTGCTATTCAGGCTTCACCGGGGAAAACGTCTGCGGATATTTGCTCACACCGCTCCTGAACGCAAACTCTAAACTATGAATTTCCGGATAAGTCCCGAAACATTTTCATGGAAGAAGAAATTCACAGTTCCAGTGCGATGCTGGCTGCATGAGTCATACGGCGGCGTTTCTATTTCCTGAGGGGATGCTTTATGTAATCCTCCGGCTCAGCACGGGCCTGGAGCCGCGTACTTGCCTTGCACACTTGCTCTCTGTCCTGCCCGTGGGTCGGGGCGCATGGGGGCTCGGCGAGGCGGGGGACCTTCCCGTCGCAGCCCCCCCCCGGCTGGCATTTGCAAGGCCTCTGCCCGAAAGCAATGGGTAGGAACCCACAGATAAGTTTGCACGGCAAGCACGTGCAAGCATTTCACCTTTCGATTTTTTTTTCCGTAACTGGGGACCAGTTTAACAGGGTGGGTATCCCAGCGTGGGTGTCCCGCTCGGCACTGCTGCCTGCTGCAAGAGGGGACTCCAGGTCGTGCCGCTGCGGCGACACCCAGACCCCCAGTCCCGAGTCCCCCGCCACTGCACCGAGATCCCTTTCTCAGCGCTTCCCAGTCTCGCTGGAAACCCTGGATTTGTCAGAAATGGGGCCTTTTTGTAGAACTAGTCTTTGCCACAGAAAAAGGCGGAATGTCTCCTTCCCCTCCAGCTGAGGAAGGCCTGCTGGAGCGGGCGGTCCTGCGGATGCTCTGCGGGCACGGGGTGAACTCGGCTCCTGACCCGTTTCCTGTCAAATGCAAAAGGAAATTCAACCAAAACCAGTTTTCTTTGAATTTTTCCCTGCTGTGCCACAAAGCTGAATCTGTCTCCCCGACACGAATAAAGCAGAAACCTCCAGCCGCCCTCCCCACTTCACCCTCAGTTTTTTTAAGAATTTAAAATTAACACTGTATGACTAAATCCAGCCCTGGGCCTAAAGCCAAACGTGCAGGAAGACACTTGCGTGCAAAGCCCCGCGCTGAAGAAAGCGTCTGAAATCCAGCGACAGCATCTTCCCGGAGAGTCAAGAGAATTAAGAGATTACTGGAAAGGTAGTGGCATTGGCAAGATTTGCACAGGGCATAAGGTAATCAGATAGCCCGGGCCGTACTTAAGCTACCCACGGGTCCACGTCCACAGCTGGGAGGGATTTATAGCACTTGCCAGATATCAGAAGGAGCCGTGGAGGTAGATGGAGATGTTCGGGGGTAATGCTCCACTGGAAGGTGATGCCGTGCCCGTGCCACCGAGTCAGAGGAGAAAAGCAACCAAATGGAGCTGGAGCAAGGGCTCGGGTTGAGCTGGAGGACACAGCTGTGTCCCTTGGAAGGAGTAGAGGCATTTGTCCTGCCATGTATTAATAGAAGTTTTCTGTTTTAAATAACAAACGCAGTAATCAACTTAGGTAACCGAAGTGATTCTGTTTTGTTTTTCAAATGCCCTGGAAATAGGATTTAAAACAAAGATCCAGCAAGGAAGATGAATCATCTGATGAACAAATAAAGCCTTAAGTCGCCCTTCAGCGTGCGTGCCTGAGGCTCGTGTTCACCGCAAACCCCGGCCACGTGGAGCCCACACCGGTATCGTGCCGCAGACCAAGAGCTGCTTTTGGGTCCGGTTTCTCTTCCCACTGAAGCAGAAACAAGACATTAGCAGGGTCGGACTATGGTATAATAAACCCTCAGGAGGGACGGTGAATCCAGGTCTTCTTCCATTTGTCTGAGCTTTGGAGCAGGAGGAATTTAAATTTTTGTTTTGTTTTGTTTTTCCCAGGGTCTTCTAATATTAGCATAAAGCAGCAGCTCACTACCTAATAATAGCTGCATAAATATTTATTAAATACAAAATTAATAAAGAACACTGTGCTTTAAGAAGAACCAGTGGCCACAGCTGGAAGGTGCCATACCAGCAGCTGGCCAAACAGCACGTGAGTGACTGGAGAGGACCCAGCTCTGCCTGGGAAGGGAAGAGCACAGGCTTCCGCAGAAACACGCAGGGTTTGGCCAGAAACCAAGAGTGACAAGCTCGCTGGTTGAGGCTTGGACTTAGAGCTTGACCCTTCCTCCACCCAGGCTTTGCCTGGTGTGAAAACCAGCATGTGGGACACGCGACAAGCTGTGGCTGAGCCAGGAGAAAAGCCCCCGAGAGCCCCTCCAGGCCAGGAGCATCAGGACCTGTGGGTGCTTCCAGAGGGATGGGAAGTGGGGAACAAAGCTCTGCTGGGAAAATCCCAGGGAAGCCGGGGCGAGGAGGGCAGCAGCAGAAACACCTGGTACTGAAGAGTGTGCTGTTGGAGGATATAATTTTAAGGGGTAGATGACCCGCTCTGTGGGGGGGACCTGTCTGTGGGAAGGAGTGGCCGGTGATGTCTGTGAGCTGACTTGGAGTGCCATTGATTTGGTCACGTCAAAGGAATAGACCTACAGAAAAGGATTATTTGGGCAGAAGTTGTCATTTGGAAGTATTCTTCAGGGAAGGGTAAAGCCAAAGCTCACCATGAAAGACGACGCGCTGCTGTACATTGTGTTCCCACGAAGCAGACCACGGCATAGGAACCTGTCCCACCCATGAAGCCGGGTCTGCAGTTTAGGAAACCGCAAATACAATTCTTGCTTCATGAGGATTTCTGCAGCAGTAACATCTAGGCAGGATCAAGGTCACTAAAGCACCCCAGGGAAAGGGGATGTTAGGATGAAAGTCTCCTCCATGTCCTTCTCCTCTGCTCTTGCAGAAATGAGCCCTCGGCCGCAGCACTGTCTCGGTTGGAGGCAGCAGCCGTGGGCTCGCAGCAGTGTCAGGCGCTACCGACACAAGAAAGAGAAACCAAGCCCTGTCCCTGATGCACAGACACATCCATTTTTAAAATCGGGCCTTCTGTGCTCTCTTTTTTTTTTAGCTGTGTCTCTCCAAACTAAGCGAAAGATGTTCTCAGCTTAGTGGGATTAAAAAACAAAGTACGGTAGAAGTATTCTGGCAGTCAAGGCGGCATTTAACTAAAATTGTCTGCCACAGGCACATCTGAAATTAAGTTAGGATTTAATGGCAAACAAAACCAGAAAATGGATCTGAAAAAAACCCACCCAACCACCCCGAAACCCATCATTTTTCTAGTGTTGCAAATGGATTGAAAGAGAACCAGCTCCCCATGGCCACATGGTAGCGCGCAGTGCAGCCATGCAGGGCGGGCAGATGCAGACGGGGACGGGAGCTCTCCCTTCCAACCCGAGGAGCGGCAGCCCGACCACGGGCAGGAGGAGGATGGAGATATGCTACTCAAAAGCTGCTACTTGGCTGTGGGCACGCCAGTGCTGTCCGCTCATTAAGTTACTGGTAGCTTTTGCTGCTGCTCATAAGCAAAAGTCTCTCAATTGCTGTTCCAGAATTTGAAATTGGAATCAGAGAAACAGAAATGGGATGAAAATGAGATGAGAAAAAAAGAGAGAGAAACGGTGCTTTGGAAGCCTGTTCAAGCCTCTAATCTCCTGTGATGTTTGTACTGAGAGAATAAATCCATGCTCCGTTCCAGGCTTGGGGTAGCGGGGAGGGAAATGTCCCCCCGCCCTTGGTACGGTGGCGCACGCTGCCTGCAGCTACCGAGCCCTGTGCCGGGATCTTGGCGGTGCCAAGCAAGCCAGGCAAGGCTGAAGACGGAGGCGAGATCCCAGGGGAAAGCCAGAGGTGCCGCGGCAAGGATGCCTGGTGGGTGGGAGCAGCTGCCTTCCTGCACAGAGAGCAAAACCCAGGCCAGCAGCAAATGCTTCGTGCGGAGCTAACTTTCACGACCAGTTTGTACTTCCCCAGAAAGCTGGATGAGGTTCTTGAAACTGGCTTTCCATAATCGTTGGACAAAAGCAAAAAAAAAGACCATAATTTAGTATTCGCTCTGAAACCAGAGTTCATTTGGTTGATAAAAATGATACCCATGTTACGCATTACTGGAAAACCGTGAAATTCTTTGCAGTTCAAGCCACGCAATCGCAAAGCCCCTGCCTCTGAGGCGCCCAGCAGAGGAGACATGGAGCTGGACTGCACGGCCATGCTGAAGGAGCTCTGCCCTTCCACCGCCTGGTCCCCGAGCGACCAGAGGTTGTTTCTGTGGTTCTTAAAACCATGAGAAAAGGCAGAGGATAACGCTCTTCCACGTAAAAATTTAACTACGCAGCAAGTGCTTTTTCTGTGCGTGGGAAAGCGATGCCTTTAGCGGCAGGCATCCATAGATGCAAAGAAATTGTTCGGACAGTTAATGTGATACTTGTGGAAGATGATAATGTTTTCATTGAGGGACCACGAATCCCTGTTGTGTTTTGGTTTGTTTTGTTCTTTTCCAGAGAAATACTGTTTTTATATGGTGTCTCAGGAACTTCTTTTGGACATCTGCAGCACCGTACTTTTCCAGTTATCCGCCAAAGCCCTTTTTATTTTTTTAAGCGCAGTAAGAAAATACTCAATCAGACACATGCTGACAGACCGATTTGCTTTATCTTCATCGGGAAAACCCAGTGGAAGCAGCGTTCCCCGGGACGGCCGGGGTTCGGGGAGGGGACGGAAGAGGAGGGAGCGGAGGCTCTGTCCCAGGCTGATGCTAACAATGCTCTTTCAGAGGCTCATAATGAACCCATTGAGAACACCAAGTTATTTGGAAAAATCCTGAACTGTGAGAAATATGTGCATGTTGCAGTTGAGTCACAAGTTGGCACAAGTGACACCAGCACATATTTTTTTTAAGTGTACTTTTCTTTTACAGATTCAGAGACAAGGGACCATTATCATCCTTTAATTTAATCTAAGCCCCAGAATAGCTGCATCCAGCACAGTCCTGCTGCTGAGCTAGGGAAACTCTTTCAGAAGGATATCTGTCTTGATTTTAAGACTGGAAGGGACAGGCTTTCTGCTATACTTCTTGGTAGATGCTTCCACTGGCTAAATTTTTATCCCTGTTCAAAATTTTTACCAAAACCTGCTTATCTCTAGCCTAAAATGATTTGGCTTTAATTCCCATCATGGATCTCAGTACCTTCCTGCCTGTAGGATTAAGAGATCCATTCCAACCCATTCCTTGGCAGGTATGTTAAAGCCTCAGGTTTCTCGTACCTTTTCATGTCCTCTTTGTTAAATTAACAGGTTTTCCTTATGAAATGTGGCTGTGAGTATGCAGGGTCTGAAGAAGGGCTTGTGTGCCTGAAAGCTGCTCTGTTTTTTGTCGAATGCAAGAGACGCTACCTATCCCTTAAACCCTTCCTTGGCTATACAATGTCCAAAGCCTTGAACAAACTGCATTTCTACTAGAAAAAGTGGTTTATTTCCAAAGGATGTGAAACCAAACCATTTTTTGAACAGTAGTCATAAAAATAAGAAGAGGAAAAAAAATATGGTTTTGCTTTTTTCTCAATGACTGTATCTTATCCATATTTAATATTCAGCGCTGTGGCCAAATAAATCCTTGATATAACTGCACCACCGTCTTGCCTTCCGCAGGGCAGCACAGGATCAGACCCATCTTCTGCGTGACAGACGCAGTCCCTTCATGCTGACATCGTGACCGAGGCGGTCTGGGATTTCCCAAGCAGTGCCTGGGAATACTTTTATTACTGAAACCCAAGCTCTGTAAAAAATCAATTTTCTTGTACCCACCTGAACACCATCAACAATTACTATCTGTTAATATCAGGCTGCCTCATATGAGCTGTACGTGGAGAAAAGGAGTAGGTGCACTGCAAATATTATAGTGGGAGTTTGATTGCACCTGCAGGACTTACTGAGATTATATCAGCACCTTCACTATGTGACCATTTTCAGGTGGTCAGAATTCCTCTAACAGCCTAATGCTCCAGCGGCACAAGCTGTGTCCCCAAGGTGGGCACATGCCCTGTGTCACTGGTGCCCACAGGTGCCAGCAGGTCCAGGCTCAGAAGAATTAAATCCTGTCCTCAGTCAGGCCCTGCCAGACCACGGATGTGTCCATCTGGACCAGACAGGAGAAAAAAAGACTCTACCCAAAGCACCCTCAGGCATGCCTGGGTGGCTGGGGGGTCCTGTAAGCCACGGCTCCGGGGTGGTCAAAGGGTCCTGCACCCCACAGCTTCCCGGCTGCCTGGGGCTGGAGCACCTCCCGCCCCTCTTTTGCAAGCATCACCGGCGAGGTGTGGCAGCTCCCCTCCGTGCTGTCTAATCTCACGAGGACACAGGCAGAGACATGATCCGAAAGTCAACAGAAAAGTTCATTTTTACATATTGCTTTCTTTAAAGGAAATTTGGGAGGTGCCAGCGTGGCGAATGCCCCCTCAACATGCCTTTGCCCTCCTGGTCTGCCTTGCAGGCTGGGCGTTGAGTGGCGAATCCTCCACTTCCCTCAAGCGTCTAAATTTTGCTCCTTTCGGGCTGCCGCGAGCGTGGGGGAGCGTGTGCTGCAGGGCGGTGGTGACCTGCCAATGCATTGTTGTGGAAGTGCTGATCGGATCAGGCACAGATGGGCGACACAGAGCTGTCATAATCAGCCTGGATTTGAAAATGTTATAATTGGGATGGTAAACAAGTTCACAAGGACCCTATTGAGGCAAGGGATTGCCATGGTAACAGACCAGAAAAGTCTGGGAACGAGGAAGGTATCGATAAGTGGGGGCAGCGGGAGGGAAGGTGCGGTGGGTGCTCTGGGGATGCTCCCGCGGCGCAGGTCCCTCCCTGGCACGCCGGCAGGGAGCAGAGCTGGCCACGGGACGCTGGGCACGAGGGGCCACAGGCTCTGCCCTGGCATGCCACCCAAACCGCTCGCCTCGCCCTGCTCTCCGGAGTGACGCCATCGATCCAAGCATTGAGCTTGCTTAGGCTAAGCCCACAGGAATGACATCCCTGGGGTTTCAGCCTGCAGGCGAAGCTTGCCGGTAGGCTGCAGAGCGTGCTGGATGTCTTCTGCTCCTTGACCGCCCATGGGAAAATTGCGTTTTTGCAGCAGGGTCCTTTAGCCGTGAGGCACCAGGCTCCTCTTTCCCAGTTTGAGCAGGACTTGAGCTCTCTGGCACATCTTCCCACCCGGGGACAGCATCGAGAGCAAACCCCTGCCACGCTGCTGGGTCCTGCAGCCCGTGCCTCCCTGCTCGAGCCATTTCCCAGGGTTTTAGGGTGAGAAGTTGGATGTGAAGAGGCAAGAAGGAAAGTAAAAAGCTCCATAATAATACTAAGCTTAGCAACTTCTTATTTACTCCACAATAATATTTTTTTTAAAAACCTTACTTTGTTAATCAACTATTTATCTTTAATAGGGTAATACTTTTCATTCTAAGACGAATACAGCAGTTTCCCTCACTGTAGTAAAACAATAAAATTAGTTTATAGGCAAAAAGAAATGTTAAGGGCCCAGTGGCACTGGAACCTTATTAACAAATCTTTTTTAAGTGGCAGTCTTGCAGTTGCGTAAATGGACAGAAGAAGGAGTTGCACATCTTCAAATAATCAGGAATTTAATTCGGTAATCAGTCTATTGAGTTGGGGTAGACGTCTGTGAAGACTTGGCCTTTCTTGCTTTCGTGCCAGGAATGAAAAAAAAAAATAGTGTTACTATGGGGTTGCTTTAGACAGTAAAGGTATGGTTGGGAAACAAACCTTTAGTTTGAAAACCACATGTAATAAAATGATGAGAAAGGGGGAAAGGTGCTTTTGGGGTAAGAGGCTGCAATTAGATGGTTACAGGAAGTATTCAAACCGCATGTCTGCTGGGTTATTGGATCTTCTCTATTTGCAGAGATGTGCATGTAACAGCCAGGAGCGCCCGGACCGGGAGGAAGGAGCCCCCTTATTGTTCTCATCAAGTGAAATAAATAAATAAGCAAGGCAGGTATCACACTGCCAATAAAGTTCTCTGCTGTAGAGGGTAGCAGTGACAAATAATTCCATAATTTATCAGAACTGAAATATAATATATGGCTACTTAATACACTAAGGGTCATTGAAATGGAGCTGGAGAAAAAAACAGCTTTTTCCAGTCATGTAGTTAAATACATCCTCGACGACACTTCTGCTACCCCTGTGGAAGATTGTTCCATTATCTGATATTCCCATCTGAACTTTCTTTTAGAGCAAATTTAATTATGACATAAAAAGTTTAATTATAATGAGAAAATGGCAACAACAAAGAAGGAGAAGAAGAATGTGAATCTGAGTGCATTCCCGACCAGAAAAAAAAGTTGTAGGCCCTGCTTGAAACCTTAAAGTGACTAAATATTGCACTTATTTGGGTGGCACCGAGTAAAAGGAAAGGAGATTCTGACTCTCAGGCATGGTCTGCCTTTGCTCACTTGCTGGAACACTAGAGCTAATGAGTGCTCCCAGATTTCTTACCCTCTGGGATAAGATGTCTCCCAGGACTTACACAGCTTATTTGGGAAGAGGCCCTTGAAATACATCTGCATTCATCCTGGAAATAAATGAATTTGAATTTGGAACGGTTAGACTTTTCCAAAAGTGGAGAGCGAACACATGTGGGCACACTGTTATTTAGCAAAAGACTGCAAGCCCAGATTTTTCCATCACTATCATAACTGCACGGCAGCACTGTTTATCATTTTTCCAGTTGCTGCATTCTGTTCCAATCACAATGAATTGCTAGGAAAGATCTTTGATAATAACTAGCCACTAAGACCTATGAGACTTCATTTATTATGGCATAATATACACATTACCTAACTTGTGTTGGACCATATGGAGAGCTCTCTGTTGAATTTGGCGTAGTTACTGGGGTGAAACAAGGATGAATTTTGTTCCTCATCCTCTTCAATTATGCCATAGATTGGATCATGCAGCAAACTCCAACAGATCATCTGGGCATAGCAATCAGCCCCGAGGACCACATCGCTGATTTAGTCTGTGCCAATAAACACAGCGCTCCGTGCGAAAACACCGAGGGGAGCGCGAGCGGTGCTGAACAGCACTGATCCCTGGAGCAAATCAATAGGGCTTAACACTTACCTAAAGCTGAGGTCTTCTCTGCAAATGGGAACAGTCTTTTCAGGCTGTCACTTGAAGGCAGAAAAAGGCTTTGGAGAGATCATGCTCGTCTCTGAGCTTATAGGGAAGACGGGGGATAAGATCAAAACTTATGTAAACCAAGGTCAGCTCAATCACTGCATTTGAAACTGCAGGGAATTTAGCTGCAAAGCTCAACTCTGCAGGGATAAATCCTTTGGTGGCATAATGTGGGGTGTAAATAAGCTCTGCGATTATCCAATCTCTGCCTTTATGCATATGCATGCTCCCGTGTACATTCTTTCATTTCTCTGTAAATATAAGTCTGTGTATGTATGCACGTATATACATATACACACGTACATGTACATATATGTGATGGCATATAGGGAAAAAATTTCTGTAAGATCAATTTCTTTTGGATCTTACAGTTTGCCATCACTAACCCGGGAAGTTAAGAAACGCAGTCTTGCCTGGTGCCCATAATTCCCGTGGAGATGGTTTTCTTTTAAGTGGTGTTGAGACACCCAGCACCACCCAGAAGTACTCAGCAGTCTGCAGGATTGAACCGTAATGGTCCCGGTGCCTGGATACTGTGTGCCGCATTTGCATCCGAATTGCTGTGCCTGTATTTAACTCTACCCCAAAATCTCCCTGATAAATAGACTCTATTTAACTAAAATCCCCTTTTTGGTATATAAGGACTAATAGAACATGACATTTATTATTCAAAAGAGGTGGCAAACGAATCAAGACATTGATTCAATGTGAATAGGCAGAATATGATCCCCTGCTCCTGCCTCGGTGCCGCTCTCTCTCAGACATAAATAATAGAACGGTTCCCATTCCCATTCCATTATCGCTAATAATGAGTTATGGGTAAAGCCTACCATGTCCCTCGAAAAAGGCAAGATATAGCTATGCTTATGGTTGATTATTAGAGGATAAAATAAAAAGATTGATGCCCCAAAAAAAGTCTAATTAGTGTTAGTCTATTGGAGAGGAAGCTGAGCATGCTGCTCTAGCACTGCCAAATGAAATTAAGGCCCAATTATTGATAAATGAAGAGTGGTTTGTGCTGGAGTCTGGCCTGGAGTCGAGGAAATACATCTGTCATTTGGCCTGCACAGAAGTCATTCATGTGTGACATAGCATCCTGTGCATTTATCATGCATCTGTAGATTTTTGTTTTAATTCAGTTAGCTGTCTAACTAGATTCGGTGCTGGATGCCTCGCATGTAGTCAGAATTTGGACTGACAGATGCAATTCGAGTCTGAAATGGTGTGTGACACGGCTAGCTATCCTGCATATTAATTATTATTGAAACCATTGTGGCCAAAGCCCATACACTAATGGTCTATTTTGTTATCTGCTTTTGTGGCTTTTGCATTTAACAATTGCCCGGTGGCTGCAGGGCAGGTAAGAGACAAACCAGATCAATGGACCATTGTTGTTAAGCGCCCTTCCTATTACCACGAAAATTGGAAGCGGAGGTGTTTGAAACGAGGCAATGAAAGTGCCTCATTTCACCGTTCTGTAAAGACTACAAATTCTATAAATGAGATAAGTGGGGTCAGGAGCCGAGCCGTGGGATACACTTTTCATAAAACTTAAATTGGTAAAATAGTTTATTAATTCCATTGTCAAATGCAAATGGAAAACAAACATTTGTTAAGATGATAAAATTGCAGCGCTGGCGCGATTGTTCTGACGCCAGTTCGGTGCAGTCAGCTGTGAGGCTTATTTATCCTGTCGCACTAAAGTTTGATTTAAAGTTCATGTAATTTCATCATCATATTGTGGGGAGAATTGAAAATAAATGTCACCTTCAAGCGGAGAGAGCTAATGGAGTTTTTCAGAAGTTCTGGGAAAACGTTATGCGGAGGGGACCTCCCCCTGGACAGCCTCGGCGCTTTTTCCCTGGTTGCATGGACTAAGCCAACGTGACTTAAACACGCTCAGCTTTATTCCAGGGGATGAGGAAAGCTTTGCTGCGCATTGCACGTTCAGTGCCTCCGATGGACCTCCCTCTTCCCCGGTGCTGAGACTGCAGCACCCCCTGGGCAGGGTGCGAGATCCCCAGCCGGTCCCTGGTGGCAGGTTGCCCGGCATCTCACCAAGGGAGGGTCCATTTTTCAAGAGGATTTCTGCGGAGTCCTCCCCAGGAGGCTCAGCAATGCCCGCGGGACAGCAGAGCTACCAGCTGCCGTCGCCTTGCTCAGCTCCAGCACCTGCAAGCCCCGCAGAGCAACTGAGCTCAGCCGCCGAACCGCCACGCAGTGTGGGGGCTCCAAGTTTTCCTCCTGAGGCGCTCGCTCCCCTGCGCTGACTGCAGTCGCACACAGTCGGGCTGTGTCAATGCCCGTGGCCTAAGCTGTTGGCTTCAGAGGTGCCAAAATGCCTTCTGAGGATCTGGGGCTTGGGTGCTGATCTGCTTGCCGCTGCGACACGTGGGGATCGCTCCTTCGAAAGTAAATTTTCATCGCTGGAAACTAGGCTGCTCACTGTCACAGGTGTCAGTGCTTAGCTGTTTCTGAAGGACCCGGTGAGAGCTTCGCCGTCTCTTTTAATACCCAAACATTTTTGGAAATCTGCCCCAATTCTAAGTAGGGCAGAAAATGTCTTATAATCTGAAAGAGCTGTAAATCATTTCTCTAGACAAGGAGTAAAGTTTGCAAAGGCACCATATGATTCGTATTCCTCAGTCCTATTTAAACAAGGCTGCAGCTTGGATCCCAGCTTTGCACGCAGGGTTGTCCATGCTCACCACTGACCACCGCTGCACCACAGGGCTGCGCTCTGGCACCGGCTGCGGCTCCCATGGAGAAACCCTGGGCATGGGGCACCGGTGCCAGGGCCAGTGCACCCAAACCGCCCTGCAAACACCAAGGGCATTTGGTCTGGAAACAGCTCTGCCACCAGAGATCAGTCCAAATGTGATGAAGCACCTAAATCTCCTTTCAGTACTTAAAAGGGGCTGATAAGAAAGATGGGGGCAGACTTTTTAGCATGGCCTGTAGCAATAGGACAAGGGGTGATGGTTTTAGACTGAAAGAGGGGAGATTCAGGCTAGATAGAAGGAAGAAATTGTTTATGCTGAGGGTGGTGAGACATTGGCCCAGGTTGCTCAGATTGGTGGTCGATGCCCCATCCCTGGAAACATTCAGGGTCAGGTTGGATGGGGCTCTGAGCAGCCTGATCTTGTTAAAGATGTCCCTGCTCATTGCATGGGGTTGGACTAGATGACCTTTAAGGGTCCCTTCCAACCCAAACCATTCTGTCATTCTATGATAAATCCTTCTCACTGCAGAATGACGTGCTCAGTGGCGGGACTGTGGTGGGGTGCCTCCATCAGGATGCTTGGATTTCCCTCTGAATTGGCCCTACAGCATGTAAACCTTTCACGTCCCTTCAAAATAATCCAATTCACCATTCTTCACAGTTAAGACTCTTGCAAATGAGATACTAATAGAATTTCTACCTTGGATTTACAAAATTTCAATCAGTACTAGAGCCGCTGAACACTCGGGAAAAAAAAAAAATCCTTTCTGGAATGTGCTTCTTCTCATGATGTTTCCCTGGGTTCCTCTGAAATGGAGGTCATGTCACTAGCTGCTATTTTATGTGTAATTCACAAAGCGAGCAATATCATATCTCCAATATAGGCTAAATTTCAAATATTAAAAATAACAATGACATATAATGCCACTTACTCATCCTAACTTGATCTGGGGCCACCAACGTAAGCCGGCTGCCATATGGAGATTTGTTAGCCACTTCTGCTCAGTGACGCAGTGTTTCGGCAGGGCGGGAGGCGGCGGATGGGCGGCAGCCCACCACGGAGCCGACTCCTTGGCCATCTCCTGCGGCCACCCCACCGCAGGGGCCAGCCCCGGGTCTCATCCTTCCCCATCGCTCGCTGCAACCCCACGCTCTCTGATGCCGCCAGCAGTCCAGGACCATTTTTATTGATTTTTATCAATTTTTATCGTTATCCTTATTTTTGCTTTGGCACAGCACCAGCCGCCTTTTCGGACGCTGCTGCTGCTGTGAGCGCTCACCCCTGTGCCCACTTGCACCCGCTCATCCCAGAGCACGGCTGAGTGAAGGGCAGTTCGTGGTGGTCCCACTTACAGAGGGTGCCAGGGACGCGGAGCAGCGCCACGGGATGCAGAGCTTGTGCCACGGGAGAGGAGCAGAGCTGAGAGCAGGTCTGAGCCCGCTGCGCCTCCGCCTCCCCAGGGCACCCTGCGGCGTCCCCTCGGAGTTACTGAACAAGCTGCCGTGTGGAGATGCAGGGTCTGTGCCCACGCAAAGCACCCGGTTTGAATCCAGCTCTGATGGCTGCACGGCTCAGATACGGGTTTGACACCGGGGTGATGTAAAGACCAAGCAGAATCCGGCCTGACATTGCAGATGAGCCCAGCTGACCTTGTTTGTCCTCTCTGTGCTGTTCCACCTGCGCTGTGACCCTGTAACTTTTACAGAAAAGCAATTTTTGCTGCCAACAACAGTTTTGTGTTTACAAAAGAATATGCAAAGCAGCACTAAGTAGAGAATGACATTTTCTCCCTCACAAAGAGACAGATTTCCTTGCGCTCGCTTTATGCATAAGTATCTCCACATCGTGTCACTCGCACCGAGCGGTGGGGCAGGTTTGGCACAGCCAGAAAGGATGTCGTCACCAGCAGGCACACAGGGACCCTTGCTTCTCCCAGCCCCTGAGGTGGTCTTCCTGCAGGAGGACGCTGGTGTGGACCCAGCAGCATGTGGTCGTACTTCAGGTGCTGAGGAGGTCCTTCCATGAAGCCATAAAGCTGCATCTTTACTGCGAGCATCATCCCAGTGGTGTTTGCAGATCTAATGTGCTGGCCTTCCTCTGTGGAACCTGCTGGGCTCCAGGCTGCCAGGCTGCAGTGTGGCAGGGGAGGGTGTTATCCATAACTGGAATAATTGCAGCTTGCTGCTAAAATCCAGCCGTCCATGAGCAAGCAGCCAGGGCAGCTCCTTATAGCTTCGCGGCCCCAGCGGTGCAGCAGAGCAGGTCACGCAGGCGGAGGAAGGCGATGCTGGTACCCGCCGGGAGCACGCATGGTGTTCTGCTGCAGGCAGCTGCTGCCACAGGGGCCTTTGTCTCAGCAGAAAGTCACACCTTACTGAGGGTGACTGAGGAGCTCCTGGCATCACCAGGAACCTCCTTTGCAGCTGGGCCCATGAGAGCTCTACACTTGGTTGCCAGAAATCAGGGACATGCTGAGCTCCCCTTCACCTCCCAGGCACCCCGCTCCTCTGGCTGCTGGCCATTAAACAAGGCAAGGCTCCAACGAGGGCATTGAAAACTTGGTGACAGATACCTAAGCACAATGATGGCTGGATGCACACCCCGGCTGACCACCGTGGTCCTTCCCCAGTGTGCGCGAGCAGCAGTCACTTCTGGCCTCCAGGATGAAGATGAAGTCTCACGTCACCGAGCAGACGTGAGGGGTAACTTCATCCCCAGTTTGGTAAGGAGTTTTTCCAAAAGAAAGTTCCTTAATCCGGTAAGGACTCAGTGCTTCCCCATTCAGGAGGAGGAGACGGGTTCATCCATGGTGCCGGGAGGGTGCAGGAGGAGGAGAAGCTGCCACGTCTGAGGGACCACAGCACAGGAGTGCTGCAGCAGCTGCCCAGCCGGGGGAAAGGCGGAGGAGGTGCCTCACTGGCACACAGAGGAAGATGCCTCAGCATCTGTGAAATGTCTGTTTTCCACGCTGTATTTATAAAGTGCTTACAACGTATTGGTAAGTCCACATGCACGGCCTCGGCGTGTTTCCACAGAGCTGGCTGCTTCGCACGCAGCACGTGGGACCGTGTCTTGTCACTTCTGCTTCCTTCCCACTTCTGATTACAGAAACTGGTCAGCTTAGCTGGCGTAATTAAAATCCACGTGGCATATCAATACTCTGCTGAGAGTTCTATTCTCGCTTAGTTTTCATCCCAGACTTTTTTAAGCACCCTGTTTATATCCTACAGGGAATCAAATTTATTTGGGGCTTTCCCTTGCTGGCACAGATACACATTTTAGTGCATGGACACAGTGTGCTTTCACTGGAGCTGCGTAAAAAGCTTCATTACACAAATCACGCTGGAAAGACTCCTTTGCTGTACTGGCAGAAATGCAAAGTTCACCTTTCAGTAGTCTGGTTCCTTATTTTCTTCTTTTTTTCGAACCCCTTTGGGCACAGCTACGTGTGCTTAGCGACACCACACACGTGCAGGGAAGGGAAGAGCAGGTCGGGGGGGGGGGTCCCGCTGCTGGGTCACCCCTCTGTGCCCCTGGACCTCGCCTGTGCTCCCACCACCCTCACCCACCCGGGGCTGGCAGAGCCTCTCCTAGAGCCTCTGCAAGGGGTGAATTGCAAAGGTGCCTACAGGATGGAGCCGTCGCTGAAAGGCAGCGGCAGTTGGCTACCAAGCTACCTGGCTCTGCTTTAGAAATCCCGGGTTTTATATTCACAGCTTCAGCCTTTAATTTGGCCTAGCCGGATGAACATGCAGCTCTGGGTATTCAGGAAGCGGCTGCCACAGTATGGCCGAGACGTCTTTCAGAGAGACCTGATGCACAACATGGAATAAAAAGAAGAAATGTGGGGGTTTTTTTCTTTAAAAAAAGGCACATCAATAAAATTCTTATTAAAAAAA
>VZTL01049506.1:11461-24072 GCA_013400535.1 Scopus umbretta | reverse complement strand
GCCCGGGCCGGGGCCTGGGCCTTGACCCCCGACCCGGCCCTGCGGGACGCCCGTGCTGCCTCCCGGCCCCTCGCCACCGCCCAGGACAGTTACGGAGGCACAAGGGCGCTGCCTGCGTTTACTGGCTTCGTGCCTGTGTAACTAATTAAGTAATTTAAATGAACGGGGGGGGGACACCCTCAACCCTGCAGGTTCCTCATCAGCAATGATAACGAAGCTACATGGTGTAGAAACCCGTTCCTAAACACCTATTCCCATCCCCCAGTTTTAACTCAACCTGGGGCTCTTTGTGGCCCTCGGATTTCCGATGCCCGACGTGGCCGGGGGAGAAGGCGTTAGCAGAGATATCCAGAACAGCAGGTGACTATAAAAAACGGAAAGACAGCCCCTAACTGCTACTTGGCAAAATCAAGGAGGTGGGACCAACTGGAAGCCCAAAGCGGTGAAGTTAATACAGATGAAAATACTTCTTGCCGTTCCCAAGTTTTCACGTGGCATTTGCCGTTACAAGATATTGCTGAAACCAGCAGCTTAACAGGCTTTGGAGGGGACAATACGCATATGGGGATATTGCAAATGCTTGCAGTTACATTAGAGGATTAAACAACACCCGAGAGGGAGGAAACTAAAGCCTCCATGGGGGTGTAACTAACCACCAGGCTCAGCGAGAAGATTATGGTTGAGCAGTCCCATGTCTTTTACACGGCAGATTTTTCCTCCACTTCCACGCATTCCGCAGAGTGTTGATCCCACAGGCCCCCGTCCCACAGCCTTTCCCTGTGGGTGGAAATGCTGTTCCTGGGCCATGCAGGCTGATAAAAACTCACCAAGAAGGAGACATGCAGCTTGCAGCTGAGCAGACGCTGCCTGAATGCATGGGGGATACATCTGTTCGGTGCGATGAATTACCATATGCACCCCCAGGCAGAGCACTGTCTCCAAAACTTACCTCTCCAATACCTCCAAACCATCGCCAATGCCTCCAAAGCCCCTCCAACATCTCCAAGACTTCCCAAACCCCTCCAAACACTTCCAAAATCTCCCCAACATCCCCCAAATGTCTCCAACACCTCCAAAACACCTCTAACACATCTAAAATCTCCCCAATATCTCAAAAATCTTTCCAAACTTTCCAAAACCTCTCCAACATCTCCAAAATCCCTCCACCACCTCCAAAAATCCTCTGACACCTCCAAAACACCAGGCTGAGCCAAGCTACATGCCATGCCCGCCAGTGTGTTTAACAGAGGCTGGAACTGCCTTGCAATACCACCTCAGCGATGGTTACATCAAGATATTGCAGCTGCGCTGGCAGAGGGCAGGTTACCATGGTGACTATTAAAAGGATAATCTTATTATTGCCGTTTGTTATTCCAACAGGGTTGGTTGTTGACACGTGCTCCGAGGTGCACATTTCCAGATGGGGAAAACCATCTCTGCTGGACACGGATCTGCTGAGCCATGCACGTCTTGCCTCCAAAGCTGCGGAGACCCACTTCTTTCACCGCTGCGTTTTTCAGGGTGTTTCTTTTTTTGGTTCTCCAAAACAGAAGCAGCTCCCGCTCCCTGGGTTGGGGCAGGAGGGATCTGGTGTGCTGCAGGCACAGGGCAATCTGGTGGGGACCAGAAGAAAGAAGCGGAACCTTCCATCAAACTGCTGGATCCTTACAGGGAGCTTTTCTTTATTCCTATTTCCCCTGCAAAGCCCAAAGGGGTGCAACACCTTTTAGCACAGGATTTGGAGCTGACAGTGAGCTCCGAGCTTTGCAAGCCTTCATTCCTGCTTTGGAAACATCTTCCTCAAGGCAAAGTGTCCTCGTGCCTCGCACTGCTGTAGAAATAACGGGTCTCACACAGCCCTGTATGGGACCTCATGGTGTTGTTGATCTGGGACAAAACCAGATGTGAGGACTGTGGCTGCCACTGGCATCACTGGAGCATAAGGAGGAGCGTGTCCGGGAATGCTGCTGTGCCAGACCCCCTGCCTTCTTTATCCCATTCCTGGGGCTCTGCCCATTGCTGGAAGGGCTGTTTGTTAAAGGCAATAAATAGTCACCCTAACCACTGACTGTCAGCAGCCTTTATGTTTTACTGTGGGGCTCCTCCATCTGTTTCCTAAAGAGGGAGGCAGCAAGGCTCAGCCTATGCCTGAATCAGCCCCAAGAAGCCATCAACCTTTTTTGTTTTTAATTATTTTGGTAACTTTATGTTTTAAAAAATCAGAAGGAAGGGAAATACCATGGAGCTGAACGGCTGCATTGGGAGACCAAGGGAACAGAATTCATGAAAATAATTCGTTACTGCATGGTTTATTCCTCAATTTTTATTTTAAACATGCACAGAAATGCACTGGAACGTAATTTAAAGCCCTTTTATCAGAGCCTCCTGCACAGCTCCAGCCTTGATTCCAGCCCATTCAATCACACATTCAAATATTCACCACATTTAATTGCTTTATTCCAGTTTTGCAGAGTTTGGGTTTTGCCTCCAGGGTTAGTCTGAGCCTAACGCCAATCCAGCAGCTGGCAACGCTTCACTTCGCATCCAGCCACGTATCTGTTTCCATCTCCTTTTATTGTTCCTACCACAAATTGAGCTGTAACTCATTCTGAATGCGATGTATAAATGAGCATCTTACTGCCCTGCCACCTAATATAAAGTAATTTGATGAAAATGTTTGAACTATTTTATAAGTGCAGTAAACCAAATTTGAAATGCGAGGGCAAGTTTTGTGCAGCAAACCCCAACTACTCCCTGTGTCTCGCAAGTGGCTTGGCAAGAAGTTTGTTTATTTAGCAAGCTATAAAAAATACAGCAGGTAAAGGCCTGACTACAGATACCTGTCGAAAGTACAGATGTGCGTTTAAGTAATTTTAAAAAAACACTGCAGCCTGCTGCTCAGGGAAAGGGGTGCTCCTGAGACACCTCTCCTTACGATGGGTGTCCTTCCTCCTCTGCCTGCTGCTGCTGGGAATGGCTTCCCAATTCCCATTGAAGGGTGGCTGCTTTAGGCTGGGATAAAACAAGCCCATGGGACCAGGGGTCTAAGACATGACAGGACAATCCCGCATAAGCAGGCATGGGGGGGGCCATAGGCAAGACCATACTTCAGACAGGCCTTGCAGGGTCGGCATTTCGTGTGTTTGGAAGGGAGGCCTGGAAATTCATCCCGGTGACCAAATCACCCCTTCCAACAGACTCAGACCAGGGTGGGAGAGGGGCAGCAGGCAGTCAAGGCAGCTCGCTCTCTCCAATAAGAGACTCCACTTCTGTTACAGGCAAGGGAGAAAGGACTAGTTTCAAGCTGTGGCTTTTCTTAAACCTGCAGAAAGTTCGGAGTCTGTCCCTGCCATCTCCCTAGACCTCCAAAAACCACACAGGCAATGCCACAAGATGTCCCAACCTTCCCTTCTGTGCCTCTCCCTGTTCTCAGCCTCCCATGATTTTGGGAGCGGACCAGCAGAGGTGCAGGTGGTGGTGGAGGAGAACATTTGAGCTCAGGCTCCTGTGGGCAAGGTCCCACCCCGAGGGGTCTGTCACCCATCACGAGCTCCTGTGGGGCATCCACCAGGAGCCACATGGATTCGTGACCAGCTGGGTGTGGCGAGGGGGGAGCGGGGTCCCATCAGCCAGGCACCGCCACGGGCAAGGTCTCCCCTTCATACAGGACGCACGGGGTGGAGGGGGCTGCCAAACCAGAAGCAGCTAGGTGCTCCCTGGGTCTGGGCACGCTCATCTCTTCCCTTCTGTGGGAGAGCAGCCCTTTTTCTTCGGGTTCCTCTCTGCTCGGCCCATTAGCCGAGGCATTAAATTTTAACATTTTCTGTTGCTCCTTGCAGCCTGTTGCCGGTGAGTGGGTGCCTGGGCGCGTGCCAGGACCCTGGCGCCACACCCGGGGGGCCTGGGGGACTGTGGGGGGCTGCCCGTGGCGGGGGCACCCGCCTGCACCCCGCGGGCTGCAGAGGGTCTCCCCGCGGTGCTGGATGCCTGCGGGGTGCTAGTGCTTCTCCCAGCTCCCCAGGACCAGCATGGCAGCAGCATCCTGCAAACATGCTGCACAGCCCCATCATCCTGGACAGACGTCCCTGCCAGCTCCCCACGTTGGCAGGGGGTGACAAGCCAGCCCCCCCCCCCCCATCAGCCCCGCCAGCGAGGGCAGCCAGGTGAGCGCCCGCAGCATGGCCAGCCCACAGGCTGCCTGCAACCCCGCCTGCTCCCACATCACCTCTGGGATGCCCAGCCCTACAATTCCCCATGCCCTGCAGGAGCAGTCCCCGACCCTGACCGCCCACCAGCTTCACCCCGTGCCCCTGCTGATGCCCCCAGCCCAGTGTAGGTAGGAATCCAGTAAACGGCAAGCTCCGCGTGCAGGCACAGCCCACGGCTGCTGCTCCTGAGGGGGTTTTCGCTGCCCCACATCTCCCATGGTGCAAACCACCCCAAGGAGCATGGAAAGGGGACCTGCTTTCCCCACACCGCAGCACAAGCTGTCACCCAGCCCCTCTTTCCCGTGGGTCTCCAGTGAGCACCCCGTGGGGTGAGCTTCCCTTGCCATGGGCAGGTCTGAGGAGAACATGAGTCCTTGAAGTGCCTTGGAGCAACAGACTCCGCTTAATGGCAGGAGAAATGCTCAGGCTTGAAAGAGCTGATGGCAGTGGATGGCTTGAGGACGAGCCCTGCTCTGAATCACAAAGCTCCCACTGCTCCTGGCTTTGGGTAACATGGCGGTTGCCCAGCACAGCCCTGCACACGCATGTGTGTGGAGCTCAGCTGTGCACGTGCAAACACACTGAGCAGAGCTGGGCACGCAGGCATGCACTGAGCATGGCCGGGCGCACGTGCAGACGTACACCGACTCTAGCCAGCCCTGCGTGTAAGCACACCCACAACCATGGCAAGAGAGCACAGGCAGCTGGGCTGTCCCCCTGTGCATCCCCAGGGGGCACATGTCTGCCCCGGCCACAGGTGCTGGAGGCAGGTCTGCTGGAGGCAGGATTGAGGACTTGGCCGTGGGGCTGGGGTCGCTGCTGAGCCCCAACCCAGAACAGGAGCGACGCGGGGCGGCTGACTCCCGCCAGAGCTGTGAAGCGTGGGCACCTTGCAGCCTCACGTGTGGGACCTTCTAGGTGCATGGAAGAAGGTGATGGAAATGAGTTCAGGATAAACCATCCTCCAGGTTAGGTCCCCTCTCTCCTGGGGCAGCTCTGCAGTGAGGACAGGACCCTCAAGCAGCATGGCCAGGAGCTTTCTGGCCATGACAAATTACAAAGCCATCGATTTTTGCCATTAGAGGGGGTGTGGCTGGAGCAGATGCATTGCAAGCAGAGCCATGCACTGAATAATTCATGACAAGAGATGATGAAGCCCATGGCCAGGCTGGGGAAGCCTCTCCGTGTCCTCCGGTTGCTGCCTCCCAAGGACATGGCCTTTGTTTCTGCCCCAGGCTGTTGGATGCAGGCTGGGGTGAGGGACTGGCACAGCTCTTGGTCTCAGGGACCTGGGGAGCCCGTGCTGGTCCCAACAGATGGAGAACGGTGAGACTCCAGAGCTGCTTGGCAAGGGCACATGGCCACGTGGGTGAGGGGGCTCCTCACCCTGCATGCTGCCCCTGAGGTGGCCCAGCTTGTCCCTGGGGAGTAGACGGACATCACTGGTACGGCTGCCCTGACTTGCACCAACAATGCAGAGCCACCCCTTGTGGGGCAGGGACGCCCATCATGGGGCAAAGATGCCACTCGTGGGGCAGGGACACCACTTGTGGAGCAGGGACACACACTGTAGGGCAGGGACACTCCTCACAAGGCACCATGATGCTCCTGCCTTGCCCGGCTGGGACTAGTATGCTGTGCCCTGCCATGCCCCACCGTGCCTGGCTGTGCAGCATGGAGCAGTCCCCCCAGGAATGGCTCCCAGGCCACCTTTTCCACCATCAGCAGAGCGCAGGGCACCCACAGGCACCCATGTGCACCCAGGCTAAGAGAAATCCCCTCTCTGATTGTGCCATGTGCCCTGTGCCAAGGGCTGGCCAGGGCAGAGCACTGTGAAGGGGAAGGACGTGGTGCCAGGGGTCAGAGCGTGGGTCTCTTGGTGACACCCAGTGCACTGGGCAGGCGGGCTGAGTTTGCCAGGTCTCAGCTGGCCTGAGGCAGCAGCCCAGAGCTGGGAAAGGGCGGCTGGAGCCTGGGCAGGGCTGGCAGCGGCAGCTGAGGAGTTAACTTCCCAGCCTCGCCGCATGAATCTGGAGCTATTAATACTCGCACACTGGTTTAGCTGTCAGAGCGAGCGGCTGCTCTGCCGGTGAGACGAGCCCCGCGGAGCTGCAGCTCGCCAACGACACAACTTTCCTCCGTGAGCGCGTGGGGCTCCCGGCCCAGCCGCTGGCTTGTCGGACCCTGCCAGACCCTTCCAGATCCTGCCAGACCCTGCTGGACCCCACCTGCTGCAAGCCACTGCACAGGGGACACTTTCCCTGGCAGCGCCGCGGGCACCATCCTCTGCGCTTGCCACCGTCCAGTGACACATGGGCGCTGGGCGCCGGAGTTGGGCAGCCACTTCCCCCAGCCTCTGAAGCACTGCAGAGCTTGGCTGGGGCCTCATCCTGCCCTGCCGGACCCCTTGGCCCGGGCGATGCCACCCCAGGTCCCTGCCCACACCCCCTGAGGACCGGTGCTGCCTCCGGCTGGGCTGCATGATGGGTGCCGGGGTGGCATTAGGCATCGCTCGCCCCGGAGCGAGGGCGATGCAGGACACGGCACAGCCCAGCGCTGCCTCTGTGCGCAGTGAGCAGCTGGCCCCAGCACTCAGCCCGGCCCTGTGAAGGGCGCCCTGACGCTATGGCCCCAGGCGGGCGAGCGTGAGCCTCCGGCCGGCAGCGGCACTGGCAAAGGGGAGGAAGATGCCAACACCCCTCCAGTGCTGCCTGGCCTGCGGTCCCCCTCACCCTGGCGTGGCAGCTGCTGAAGCCGAGCGATGGATTCTTTCTGCTTCGTCTGCTTCCAGAAAGAGGAGCTGCAACCCCTGCACCTGCACAGGTCAGTGCTGCGGTGCCCGGCCGGGTGGCACGCTGCTGGTGGGGACATGCCACGAACCCATGATGGGCATGGGAGCACAGCAGCAAGTCAGGCTGGGGGATGATGCCTGACATGACAGCCACCTGCTTTGGTCATGCCGAAGTTTCCCTTGGAGCAGGTGCATCCCCTCCTAGCCAGAGGAGACTTGGGCCCGGTGCTGTGCCATGCCGTACTGTGCCGTGCTGTGCCATGCTGTGGAGAGGCTGTGTGCACAGCACGTGTGTGCATCTGGCATGTGCTTCCCCAGCACCAGCTCTCCAGGGCACGGGGTGGGTGTCCTGTGCCATGCTGTGCCATGCTAAGTGCTGCCGGTGTGCCTGTGGGAGCAGGGCTGTTGGCAGTGGTCTGTGAACCCGTGGCATCCCGGAGCCATCCCACCCACTCCTGCTCACCAGAATGTGGTCCCTGGCCAGACTCTGCTCCAGGGCCTTCCTGCCGCCCCTGGGGCAGGGGCTGGCTGGGGGATCAGGGGGTCAGGGCAGTTGGAGGGTCCCCAAGGAGGGCCACGAGGCTACCCAAGGCCTGCCCCTCTCAGCAGCAGCACCGGCGCTCGCCTCCCCCCCTCCCCAAATGCTCCTCTCCCATCCTTGCTGCTGAGCAGCAGCCAAGGCGAATGTGCCGGTGCTGGAATTAGCCAGGCAGCCAGCAGGGATGCGAGGTGTGAACGCTGGCACATGTTGTGCCCAACTGCTCCTCTGTGGCACAGAGCCACTGCCGGCTCCTGTCCCGCGCCACCATCCCCGGAGCAAAGCTCCCGCCCCGCCGCGGCTAGGAGCCCCCCACAAGCACTGGCTGCCCACGGCGAGGTCCGGAGGGGTGGCAGTGCCAGGCTGGCGGCCAGGCAGGGCTATCAGCTGGGCTGTGGGCATGTGCCAGTCCAAGCAGTCTGTCCTTCCCCACAGTGTGCAAGAAGCCATAGGATTTGTTTTGGTGTAAATCACGTTTTTTGGAGCCTTGATTCCTGTGAGTAGCTGCCCACGAGCTCGGTGCTGTCTGGGAAGGTGCCAGGAGGCATTGGGGGACAAGGCATAGGGGACGGGCCTTCGGTGTGGGTGCTGCTGGCTGGAGAAGGGCACGGAGCATCCCCAGGGCTCCTGTCTCACAGCCCAACCGGGGGTTGGAGCTGACCGGCTGCATCCAGCCTGTGCTGGGCCACAGATGGCACGAATTTGGTGTTCTCAGCCAGGGAGGAGAGTGCCCGGAGTGGCAGTGTGGTGGCCCGAAGTCCTGCGTGGTGGCCACGGGGACCACCCCTCCCTGCGTGGGGGCACAGCGAGTGATTGACACCCATGGCTTGTCCCCAGAGACATCTCCCCATCCTGCCCTGCTTGAAGGGGGGCTGCGCTGGGTGGGGCTCCCGGTCACCGAACACTCCCCTAGTTGTCACCCGTCTGTCCCCACCAGCCTTTCCCTGGGCCTGCCTCTAGCCCGTTGGGACAGAGCTGTCATCGCCTGCCACCGCCGACACAGCAGCTGCCGGGGTGGGCTCCCCCCGGGTGGGACCCATCAGCTGCTCCCCACTCTGCCACTGACCCACCGCCCGGCCCTGGGCCTGTCACCCTGAGCCGGAGGGAGAGTGTGGGCCCACGCACGTGGGTGCCGGAGGCAGCATGCCTGTCCCCGCAGCCTCGCTAGATGGTGCCAGGAGAACGAGCTGCGAGCGGAGGCGGCCGGCAGGCGTGTAGTGCCAGACGGTGACAAGCTGGCCAGGGTGCCAGGGTGCCGGGGCAGGCCCCATGCCTCTCCCTGTGCTCCCAGTTCAGTCCTGCTTGCTGCTTTGGCCCCGGTTGGTGGTGGGATGGGAAATGCTGCAAGCGAGAGCTGTGGCCACAGCTGTGCCGCAGCCCCAGGCAGCAATTCAGCCAGTGTCTGCAGCTTCAGACCCAGATGGGGCATGGGAGTGGGACAATGCCGTGACCATGCTACACCCCCAAATCCCACCTCCCTCATGAAGAAACCCATTCTGCTTCTTTTCAGAAGAAACATTCAAAAGAAAACCGTTCTATTTCCTTTCAACCCAGTAGCTGAATAGTCATCATTATGCTCCAGAGTCAACACTATGTCCAAGCTCCCTGCAGGTGGTCACAGGCAGGTGGTGCTGTAGGTCCTGACCCAGGCTGTGTTGGGGGGGGGGGGGCAGCATGCAGTCTGCTCGCTGTGCCCCCCGCCTGGCTGGCTTGGGTCCATCCTACGCCCCCCAGGAGCACAGGACGGGGCCTGGGGGACTGTGGATGGGGAGACAGCACCCCAACGGCTGCTGGCAGCGGCTCAGTGCACCCCCACCATGCAGCTGAGCTGCAGATTGTGCCCCACGGTGCCTGGGCTGCGTCTCCTCCCTGACCTTGAGAGCAGCCACTGGGAATCTTGTCTCGGCAGCCACAGCAGGAGATGGCAGCACGCTGCTTGGGGGGACCGGCGAGGTGGGGGGCACTTAACTCCCCACCGCAGTGCTCTGGGAACCAGCTCCCACCGGCCCCCCTTTCTCCTTGAAATCCCCTTGGCTGGGTGCTGTCCCTGGGACCCGAGGGGGCATCCAGCCCCCCCAACATGGGTCGTGCATCCCCGGCTGGCGATGCAGAGGGGCGCCGGGCGAGCAGCCCCGGCCGCAGGGGACGGACTGCGGGCAGCGAAGGTCATGGTGGTGCCTGCACCGAGCGGCGAAGCGGAGCAGAGGGCCGGCCTGACCGCAGCGGCAGGACAGGAGGCTTCGGAGCTTGGTGGATGCTATGGGGTGTGGGAGGGAACATCGGGAAGCAGCTGGGAGATGCCACTGGCAGCTCCCCGGGCCGAGCGCGTCCCCTCCGCTGCCGCTGCAGCTCCCGGCGTGCTCTGCTCCCGCGTCGCCCTCCCTCCTTCCCTCCCCGCCTGCTCCTTCCCAGCATCCCTCCCAGCATCTTAAGGCAGGTTTTAGCTCATGCCACTGGAGCGCGACAGGCTGCGGGCAGCCGTGGCACCCCGACCCACATGCTATGTGGGGCACGGCTCCTTGGCTCCCATTTTGCTGCGGCGGACCAAGTGATGGTGAAGGGACAAGCGACCTTCTTGCTGAATTTGGAGAGGATTGGGCTTGCTAGAAACATTTTGGGTTTTTTCAGGTCGTTTCCCTGTTGCTCGCCCTGTCCGAGCACATCCCCCATGGCACAACAGGATATTTCCTTTCCAAGCAGAAATCCCAGGGGCATTTGTGGTCCCTTGGGGAGCTATGGGCTGATCGCATGGTTTGGGATTGAGCTAGGTGATAACCACATTTGATCTGGCTCCTTTCATCTGGCTCATCTTAAATAGTTAATATTCTCTAAGTGCTTTGAAGACCACGAGCTTGATGCAAACACTAACCGGTGCTATTGGTGTTACTATTATTCAACCTGTGTGTGAGCCACGTGCTGGCGATGTGCTAGTCTGCAGCCTGGCAGTCACAAAATGAGCCGCCGAGCCCCACGGAGCCCCGTGGAGCCCTGCCAGAGCTCGGCTGGTCCCTCACTGACAGTTCAGCCTCTGTGTACCTGGGGCACAGCACAGCCCCATCCTCCAACACCGGGGCGGTGACACTGGGAGCCCAGCCACGTGTGGGGTGTGCAACGCTGTCCCGGCAGCCCCCCGCAGTCCCCGTGCAGGCTGCCCGGGCATCGGCACCTCACACCTGACCTAGAAACAGCCCCAAGCTATAAATAGGGTGAGCCGAAGGAGAGCTCAGAGGCACAGCTCGAAACACTGCAGGCAGGAGGCTGCAGGAGCCAGGGAGCCGCAGCCGGGGGACAGCATGGCAAGGGCAGGCAGGGGACAGGGAAGGACAGGTGCCTTGTACAGGTGCTGTGGGAAGGGACAAGGCTGGACCCACTCCGTCCCCAGCAGCTGACGGAGCGGGGCATGCGAGGAAGGCTGTGGTGGCTTTTACCAGCCCATGTCCTGCTTACGTGGCAGCACAGGGAGCACCCCAGCTCTGCCACATCTCCCACACCATGCCTGTTCCGGGCACCTTAGCCCCTAAGATGCTCTCCTGCCCTGTGCCACCCTTTTTCCAGCCCCACAGCAGCTGGTCTGAGCACCCATCCAGCACCTCTCCAGCCCACCCTGGCTTGCTGAGTCACTGGGCTCTGTTAACGCAGGGGACGACATTTCTCCTTTTGTGCCACACGGACATCCCCATCCTGATGGGGATCGTCCATACTCAGAGCATCCATGCCACAGGTGCTGGGAGATGTGGCACGGACTGGCAAGCAGAGGGGCATTGAGGGGACTCGTGAGCCATAGGTGCCTCTCCCGCTGCCCAGACCTGAGGCCGGCCATGCCCCGCGCGGCTGCCAGATGGGAGAAGGGTGGCAATGTCACAGCAGCGCCTGGCACCAAATTAAAGAGAAGTGTCAGAATGTGATTCAGCCTTTTGCTTTAAAGTCATTCATAAAAAGACTAATTGCTCCGTGTGCTAAACTGGAAGCGGATTAGAGCCACCAGTGAGTCAGTGGCGATGGCTCCCCTGCCCTCCCTGGCGGCGGGGGGCTCGGGTGGCAGCGGGATGGTGCTGGTCCCTGCGGAGTGGGCACAGCCTGCTCGCATGGCCCGTGCGGTGTGAGGCAGCCCCGTGGCTGTGGGTTGGCTCAAAGCAGCACTGGGAGAGCGAAGGGACCCAGCACTCGGCTAAGAGCCAAGGAGGCCCCAAAGCAAGCCACGACCTGTGTTAAAACGTCCCTGCTCAGCCCTGGCGAGCAGAGAAAGAAATCCAGAAAGACTAAATGAGCCCAGGGATGCTCTGAGGAGGAGCACAGCGCCTACCCCTCACCTTCCTCCAGGAGAGCTGCCACTGTCCCCTGGGCTGGAGGTGCCCGGGAGCTCCCAGTGCCCGGCTCTGAAATCGCTCGCTGAACATGTTGCCAAACTTTAACGAGGCTGAAAGGAAGCCCGCGCGACGCGTCTGCCTCGGCCGCTTTCCCTGGCTCGGTCTGAATGGTCCCACCGTTTGTGAGTGCACGGTGGGGCGGGAAAGCCACGGGCTCTGCACGTGTTCAGGAGCGGCGCTTCGGAGGGGCGAGCCGGGTGCTGCCCACGCCACGGTGGGCATCGCCCGCGCTGAAGGAGAAGAAATGCAAAGTCTTGGGAGGCTCAGGGAGAGCAGGAGACGGGGAACCTGCCGACAGCGGGATGTGGTCCTGCGTAAGGACATTTCCAAGGCGTGGTGCTGGTGGCGGGGAACCCCAGGTGTTCCAGGCTTGGGCTATCAGAGTCCTTTTTGCTGCCTGCAGTGACGAGTGGGGTGGGGAAGGGGCGAGGAGCTTGGTCGCTGGCGAAGAGGTTCCTGTCCCAGCCTCTGCTCACCGGCACGTCCCGCCCGTGGGGTGGCTCCGCCGGGCTGACCCCCGCGGTGCTCGGAGCTGCGAAGGCCGGCGGGGGGTAGGAGGGCTCTGCTGTGGCCGCCGGCTCCTGCCCCGGGACGGGCCGCTGCTCCCCGCACCGAGCGTCCCGGCTCCACCCGGGGCAAACCCACCCGCAGCCCCCGCGTGGGCCTGGGCCCGCGGGCCGCAGCGCTGCCGGCGCTGGGGGGCGGGG
>VZTL01049506.1:0-11205 GCA_013400535.1 Scopus umbretta | reverse complement strand
GGATGCGCTGAGATGGAAAGCGGCTGGAGGCAGGGGAAGGGGAGCAGGGAGGGGAGAGCAGGGAGAGGTGGCCTCGGGGGCAGCTCAGGCCATCTCCCCTCGTCTCCCCTCGTCTCCCCTCGCCACCAGCGCGGTGCGGGCGCGGGAGCCGGCCTCCAGCCCGCGCCAGCCTCTCTCCGGCTGCAGCTCGGGAAGGGGGAGCGTGACCCACTTTCCTCCAGGTCCGGCCTCGCTGGCGCTGTGGCCGCGGGCAGGCGATGCCAGCCGGGAGTCCTGTCTCAGCTCGGGGATGGGTGAGCGGCACGGGGGGCCAGGGCGGTTCGGTCTCGGCACCCCTCTGCGCTGGATCTGGCGTTGGGGTGTTGCCCGCTGGGAGGCTAAGCCTTGCAGCCGGGTGCCCGTGTGCCGAGCCCCCGACCCGCCTGACTCTCGGCGTGACCGCGGCGTGGCCGTGAGCGGAGTGTTTCCGTACCCTGCCCAGGATGCTGCAGGAGGAGGCTGCCTGGGGGGCAAGAGAGCGAAGGCGAGGCAGGGGAGACGTGGGAGCATCCCCCTCCGTGGGAGCCGGGACCAAGGCAGGGGCCACCGGGGCAGTGCCCGGGCTGCTGGGTTGCAGCAGCACCACCGCGTGTAAAGGCCGTGAAGCCCCTCAGCGTGGAGACAGGGCTGGTTTTCACGGCAGGGTGATGTGCCCCACTGCCCTTGAGAGCGAGAGGGGCCGAGGGTCCAGCTGGCCCTGCCCCCAGGGACCGGGAGGGTGACGGGCAGGTGCCGCTCGGGGCGTTTGTCTTTGCAGATCCCAAACGTGCGATACTGCCGGCGCTGGTGGAAGAGTTTTGGGAGGGAGATGATGACAGGCTGATGAAACCAATCAAACAATGAAGTAATCATAAATCCCTGGTGCCGGCGGCGAGGCGCGGCGAAGGCGGGAGGAGCTGGAGGCTGGAGTAGCTGAGGTCCTAACGAAGCCATCCTGCTCATCAGGAAAAATCCCTGGAGGCCGAAGTGCTGAAAGGCAGCCAAGGTCCTGCCATCGGGGGCTGATGGACGGAGACGGCACGGTGCAGATGAGGGCAGGGAAAATCCTGCTGGCAGCTCTGGGAGAGCAGGGCAGAGGGCACGGAGGATGGCAGCGGGAGAGGAGAGCGGTGGCTCGCTGGGGAGCGGCAGCCACCCATCCCTCGGGAGGATGGCGAGGGCTGTCAGAGGAGAGAGCCCAGGTGCTGCTTCATCTGCTCTTCCAAATTTTTCTTGCGGAGGCTGTCTGTGAAACCTGCATCCTGGGACCAAAGGCTGAAGAAGCTTGTCAGCTTGTCACGGGCTCATGGCTGGGATGGGAAATGGTTCCTGCTACGGGGGATGCTGAGGATGGGTGTGACAGGGCCTGACCCTGCCCCGCAGCTGAGACGTCCCCGCTGGGAGAGCAGCTCCCGCCTGCTGGGAGCCCACACACTTCTGGGTGTTTGTTGGCTTTGCCAAAGCTGATCCTGGTGCCAGGCAAGGAGCTGGTATGAGAAATTCTGGATAACTGGGAATTCAGTGCCATCATGTGGAGAAGTGTCCCAAACTGGGAACGCTGGGAAGTCACTGTTGCTGTGGGTGTTTCAGTGAAGGTTTGGTGCTGGCTCAGGCTCATGGTGCAAGTAGCACCTGAGTGTTTCCCAGCACCTTCCCACCACCATGGAGCCGGCAAGAGGCAAGAGGACATGGAGATGTGCCCCATCCATCGTCTCTCTGAGGGGTGGCTGCTCCTCCTGGGTTGCGGGATGTTGGCAGAGAGGGTGGCCTGTTCCCGAAATGCTGCCCATTTGCAGCCGCTGGCCAGTTTCCCTGTGCCGTGTGTGACCGGATGCTTCCCCGACACACTTGGCTAGTCTTGAGCAGCTTTGGGTAGCCCCGGGGCAGCACGTGGGCGAAAGGACCTTCTCCTCGCCCACATTTTGCTGCTCTTGGGTGGGGTGGGGGGCAGCGGCAAGCGTGGGCGTCTGGGCGCAGCAGGTACCCGTGGCTCTGAGCCCCTGCAAGATGCCTGTTCCCTGCCCCATGCCCACGGAGACATCGGCCTCGTTAGGTGAAGGTGCCTTTGCGAGCCCTCCCTGGGCGCTGGCGTGCCACTGCCCCCGGAAAGCGCAGTTAATAACGCCTCACACCGGTGCGCTGGTCCCAGCGGCACGGAGGAGATGAGAGGATGTCCCCGGAATGGGGTCAGGCAGGAACGGAGGCGGCAGAGGCTGGAAATGGAGCAGGATGCTGGGAGGCAGCGGCTCGGCACTGGGCATGGCTGAGGCACTGCCTGCCCCACTCGCCCTGGCAGCACCCGTCCGCTGCACGGGCAGCACCAGTGTGCTGCGGGAGGTGGGGGACCGGGAGCAGGGATGGCCCCGGCAGGGCCAAGTGCTGGCTTGGAAATGACTTTATTGTCTCGGTGGGTGGTTTGGAGAAAATGGGGGAGGCTTGGAAGCCGTCTGGGATGCAGAGGGACTGAGCTTCCTCCTGATGGGTGCCCTGGCCTCCAGCCTCCCGGGCTGGGGGGAGTCAGTGTTACTCGCTAATAACTAATGCCAATTACACCATAATTAATGAGCAAGCTGCTGTTGTAGTGAGCATCACAGCGGTGGGAGGGTTTGGAGATGGGGGGAAATCAAAGCTCTGCAAAATACACGTGGTGTGGCCGGGGCACCCACAGGGGCAGAGCACCATGTGCCTGCGCCTGCCCCGCTGCCTGGTATTTCTCACTCCTCCCCTCTCTGAAGAGAAATCTGGGTCTTGTAGAGACCCTAATGCTGCCCCGCGTGGCTTTTCCTTTCATCTTCCCAATTCCTTGCCCGAGAGCAGCCCACGGTCCGAGTCCTGGTCCCTCACTGGGCTTCCAGCATGCTGCCTTGCTGTAGAGACCCCTGTGTTGGGCTCAGCCTGAAACTCCTTTTCCTTTGACCCCACTCAGTAACTGGGTTGTTTTCCTGACCTGTCAGTCTCTGATGTGGCCAGAGGGTTTTTTTCCCCTTCCCCTCTTTATTTCCAAGCAGCCTCCTCTGCCAGGTGCCTGGGGCAGTTCTCCCGGGCAGCCTCTGCTCCTCTTAATGAGCTCTTAATGAGTTTGCAATTACTTATTGGCAGAGCCAGTGCGCCCAGGGCTGGGCGTGCGAGCGAGCGGGATGCGGAGCAGGGGAAAGCATCCCCTTGCAGGGAGCAGTGTTGGGGTGGGAGCAGGTAAGCGGTGCTGGCCTCGGTGGGATGCTGGGCTCCGGGTATGGGACGCCATCCTCCTGGGAGCTGCTCCGCAGTGTTGGGGATGGAGCTGGGGAGGTCTGGGGAGAGGAGCGGGAGTTGCCGACGGGAGACGAGTGGCTGCCTATAAATACCTGCCAGGGAGCAAGGAAGAGGTGGGTGGATTATCCTCCTCACTCAATGAGATAAATGGTTCTGAAGCTTAAACAGAGAACAATTTTAGTCTGAATAGTAGGAGAAACGGTTCAGGACGTGGAGATGACGGCACAAACCTCCTGCAGTGAGTGGCGGGATCCCGGTGTCACTTGGCAGCATCTTCGCTGCCCCTTTGCCGATGCCTGGGGTCTCGTGCCGCAGGGGCCTCCGCCAGGACTCAGCCGGGATGTGCATTGTTACTTCCTGCTTTTAAAAGCTGCTTCTTCAAGAACAGATGAAACAACTGAGCTGGGGGACCATGCACTGGGAGGGCGGTTTTGGCTTCCTTCAGGTGCAGTGCTGGCTCCTCTTCCCTGGTGCTTCGGGGCTGTGCCATGGAGGCGGGGGAGTTGCTGGCGTGCCAGGAAAAGACCCCGTTTCTGCTCCGGTTTGACCTGATCTGGCACGTGGATGCACGGGCGGTTCCGTCAGCGTAACTAGCATGGGCACAGAAGGCAGCCAAGGATGCAGGACCTTGAGCCTGGCCATGCCAGGCTGACAGCATCTCTTGCAGCATTGGCACCGTTCCCCACCATGTCCCACTGTCCCCCCGCCCCCTGCCGTCCCCATGAGTGTGCAGAACCAGCTGGAAATGAGCCCTCGCTTTCTCTTCCTCCTGCTGCCCTGCTTTGCTGCTTACATCAAACCCAGCGTGTTTTCAAAAGCATTTCCATTTTTAATGAAAACTTCTGCCTTTATGCTTGTACATTGGTATTTTTGCCACCATCGCTGTTTGGTTTCCCCGGCATCAGCGACGGTTCTGTGCTCCTGTTAGCCTTGACAGAGTAGGGTGCGTCGCACTGAGCTGGCAGAAATGGAGGCACCGTGGCAGGATCCCGGCAGCGTCCGCGTCCCCAGCAGCATCCCAGCAGCACGGCCCCGCACCTGCCCTGCTGACCCGCACCGCAGCAGGCTTGCCTGCTCCGTAAACACCCCAAATGCAGAAGCCACAGCCCTGGGGTGGCTGCGAAAGCCTGGCAGGCAGCAGGCAGGCAGGGGACCTCGTGTGGTCAGATGCCCATTTCTGATGGGTGTTTCTTGGTTGCCAGTCGGAAAGGAGCTGCCTGGAAAACACAGCAGGTTTATCCAAGGGAAAAAGCAAATAGCCCTTGACGTGGAGAGCCCTTTTAAGCAGCCGTCAGTCCTTCACCTCCTCTCTCCCATCCCACCGGCAGGCTTTTTGCTCAAACCCCAACTTCGCTGACTTGAATAATTGCATTTCAACACCAGTTAATTAAGAGACATTGACGAGCATGATTGTAAATTCAAGTGTAGACAGAATTCTTCTTACAGGATGCTGGGAGCTGTTTTTAGTCATGTATCCATCGAGCTGCTGCGCTGATCCACCTCCACCTCCAGCACCCAGACACTGAAATGGTGCTCCTCTTCCAGGAGGCCAATAAAACACTATGGAGATGAGCTGCTTTGGAGATCTTATGAGTCAAGCCGTTACATTTTTGGAACACCATGATGTTGAAGTTCCTTTTCTATTTTTTGCCCAACTTCCCAAGGAAAAAAAAAAAATTAAGAAGCTGAGCTCTGCTTTGGGATGAGAGGCAGCACAGTGGTGAAAAGAAAGGAGGGAGAGGTTGAAGAGCAGGCTCAGCCTTGATGGGAAAGGGCTGGGAGGATCCTCATGCATTTGGCAGGACCCTGACCCCAGGGTGCTGCGGGTGCTTTGCGGGTGCCTGTGGGGCATCCAGCACCGTTTGGGGTGGCTGTCACAGCCCCTGCATGGCCATGGCATGGGGCTCAGCCTGCAGGCATCGCCCAGGCTCCCTCCCGCGGTGGGGCAGCCTGTGCGCACCCTCCGGCACAGAGCTCTCGGCCTCCGTCTTTCACAGCCGTGGGCTCGCCGCCCGTGAAACACACCATACGGGTGTTTCGTGGGTGGCGAGCCCACAGCTGCAGCCGCCCGCACTGCTTCCCCAGCCGCCTGCGCTCCTGGCTCTGTCCTGACACCGATCAGACCCCCAGGCACCGTTGGTCCCGGAGGCAAGCAGGATTAAATTTGAGCGGGAGATTCTTTTCCTCCAGTGAGACGCCGCATTAAAAATCTAAATATAAACCAGCGCCCGCTCGGCTGCTGTCCCATGATTTTTGTCAATCTGCTACAAAATCAAAAGCAGACAGATTTATCTGCCTAGGAACCCCCCGGCCCTGGGGGGCCCGGGTCCCTGCTCAGGGCTTGCTCCGCGCAGGTTGGTCGTGCTGTGCTCTTGTTGCGTGCTTGCAGCGCGGGGCGGCTCAGCAGGGCACTGGGTTCACGCTCGTGGGGGATGATGGAGGGCGATGCAGTGCCCTGAAGACATCAGAGGAGATCCCAGGGTGGCTTCACTGCCGTGGTGGTGTGGCGGGTGAGTCCAAGCTTGGCTTTTGTTGTGGGGATGGCAGAGGTGAGGAAAAACTGCCGCTGGTTTGTCGGGAGTGAGGAATATTGGCGCTGTCATCTGTGTGCCGCCAGCCAGGCTCTGCACCAGAGCATCTGGCACCCTGGTAGGGGAAAGCCAAGAGTTGGTGCTGATGGATGGTCAGAGGTATATGGCGGAGTGATTTGCTGCAGAGCTGTTGTGTCCCACTCGGTGCCTGCGGCGCGGCCCTGGCCCCTCTCCGGAGCATCGCTGGCTTGCAGATGGGCTTGGCTCTGGAGGGGGCTCCGGTGCTCCACAAAGGTGGGAGGGAGGAGGGGACAGGGCTGGCTCCTGGCGTCCCCAGGCCTCAGCTCCCATCCCGCGTGGTGGCTGTGAACATACCAGGGCTGAGGAAATTGTGCGTATGTGTGTGCACGCATGTCTGTCCGTCCGTCCATGTCCCTGCCCTCCTGGTTCTGCCATGCCCCGAGCCCTCATGTTGCCCCCAGACATCCCCTCAAGTTGGAGGCGTAGGTACCACTGCACGCCCCGGCCCTGCCCTGCATGGCTGCAGCCCCTGCGGAGGCTGGAGCATCCTCTCCATAGCCACTGGCTTGGTGGCCCCTGGGGACAGAGAGGTGGCACCCAGCGGATGGTGCTCAGGACCACCCTGAGCAGCCCGGTGCCCCTTTGCAAGGCACCGTGGCTCCCAGCCCTGGGGATGGGATGGGATGGGACGGGATGGGGCGCGGCGGCTTTGCCAGCACCCACCGAAAGCAGTGACGCGCCTCTGCCTTGCAGCGCAGCCATGAGTGCAGGTTCGATTGAGCAAGAGCCGTCGCGTAAGCTGGCCTGCTGCGGGGTGCCCCTCATCACTGAGGACATGCAGTCCCTGGCCATCCGCACCCTCTCAGGCACCGACATCAGCAAGCACTACGACCTCATCCGTGAGCTCGGCAAGGGCACCTATGGCAAGGTGGACCTGGTGTCCCACAAAAGCACAGGTGAGGGGAGCAGGGGGCGGCATGGGGGACGTGGCTGTGCTGGGAGTAGGGTGGCCATCACATCCCAACTGTGCCCTGGGCTCACCCCCATCCCCTGCCCACCACAGGCACCAAGATGGCCCTGAAGTTCGTCAACAAGAGCAAGACGAAGCTGAAGAACTTCCTGCGGGAGTTCAGCATCACCAACACACTCTCCTCTAGCCCCTTCATCATCAAGGTCTTCGACGTGGTCTTCGAGACTGAGGACTGCTATGTCTTCGCTCAGGAGTATGCCCCCGGTGGGGACCTCTTTGACATCATCCCACCACAGGTGGGAGCCCCTTCCACTCCCATGGGAGGTTTTTTGAGTGTGGGGGCTCAGTATCCCCATGGCGCTGAGCAAAGCTGCCTCTGTGCTTTGGTGGCCATGTGGGAGGGGGCCCCGTGTGTGGGGATGGGGCATCCCTGTATGGGTTGGTCCCAACCATGAGCACCTACAAGCAAGTCTGGGTCCCATCACCTGGGTGGCCTAGAATCCATCACCCATCTCCTGGGGTGGCCCAGGACACATCACCTATCTCTAGTATGGTCTGGGACTCATCGTGCATCCCTAGGGTGGCCTGAGACCCATCGCGCATCCCTTGGGTGGCCTTGGACCCATCACCCATCCTCTGGAGGTCCTGAGACCCATCATCCACCCCGCGGTGGCCTGGGACCCACTACCCATCTCCCTGCCGCAGAGAGCGCCCCAGATAAAAGGATCCACGACTGTGTCAGATGTGTAATGACATACGGATAGGGCAGTCCCTGAGCTGGGTGGGATCACCACAGGGTTTGGTGGTGGGTGGATGACGCTGTGTCCTCATGCCGCAGGTGGGGCTCCCCGAGGAGCTGGTGAAGCGCTGCGTGCAGCAGCTGGGCCTGGCCCTCGACTACATGCACAGCAAGAGCCTGGTGCACCGGGACATCAAACCGGAGAATGTCCTGCTCTTTGACCGTGACTGCCGCCGCATCAAACTGGCCGACTTCGGCATGACCCGCAAGGTGGGCTGCCGGGTCAAGCGCATCAGCGGCACCATCCCCTACACAGCGCCCGAGGTCTGCCAAGCCGGCCGGGCGGAGGGCTTCGCCGTGGACACCAGCATCGATGTCTGGGCTTTCGGGGTGCTCATCTTCTGCGTCCTCACCGGTAACTTCCCCTGGGAGGCGGCGGCAGCTTCTGACGCCTTCTTTGAGGAGTTTGTGCGGTGGCAGAAAGGGCGGCTGGGGGGGCTGCCCTCGCAGTGGCGGCGCTTCACGGACAGCGCCCTGCGTATGTTCCAGCGCCTGCTGGCCCTCGACCCTGAGAAGCGCTGTCCTGTCAAGGAAGTCTTCTACTTCATCAAGTGCGACCTGATGGCCGAGGTGCGGCGCCGACCCTCTTACCGCTCCCGCAAGCACGCTGGGGACAAGCTCCCGGCCGGGCCCCATCGCCACGAGGCAGCTGGCCCCTGCACCCCTGCCCCGCTCAAGAGGACCGTCCTGACTGAAGGGAGCGGACCCCGCGGCTCCGAGCCAAGCACGGCCCCGCCGGGGACGGCAAGCAGGACAGATGGACGGCAGGACAAAGGCAAAGGGCAGATGGTCCTGGCCACAGCAATAGAGATCTGCGTCTGATGGCGCCGGGGCGGCACGTGGCGGCCACCCGTCCTGTCCCCCTGCCCCGGGGACAGGGATGGGGGGTGTTGCTCGTGGCGGTGGTGCGAGCTGGGACCAGGCTCCAGGTCTCCAAAAGCAAAAAAAGAAACAAAAACGAAGAGGAAAAGGACAAAACTGGTTGCGCTCCGTAGCGCTGAGGATGCTGATGCCCCCACCCTGGCTGGGTGAGGCTGGCGGCAGGAGCCTGGCCAAGGGTACCACTCACTGCCAGGAAGGACGTCGGTGCCCCCAGCCTCTGCCACAGCCACGCTGCCCCTCCAAGGCTCCCACCATGGTGGCATGAAGAGGGGTCTCCCAATATGGGGAGGAAGAGCTGGGGGGGGGCTGCGTGTGTGTGTGGACCACCACCCCAGGGTGGCAGTGTCCGGGGCAGCCAGCACCCACTGGCTCTCCCCCACCCTGTGCTCAGCCCCCGTCCAGGGCGAGGGAAGGCCGATGACCCCGCACCATGGAGGAGGCCTTTGGGGAGGTTTGGGTGGGTGGTGATTTGCCCCCTTCCACTGGTCCCTGCCCTGCTGGTGAGGACCGGGAGGGGATGGGGAGGTGGGTGCTGGGCTGGTGATGGGGAGCCAGGGGGTCACCGGCAGCCTGGGACCCCTGGCAGCCCCAGCTGCCTCCCTGCCGTGGGAGGTGCTGGCAGCCATTGATGTAGCAAGTGTCCCTGTCTGTGTGTCGTCGTGTATCCCAGCCGCTGGCAGCCCCCTTCCCCCCTGCCCTGCCCTGCCGGGTGGCTGCGCGCCGGCCCCAGACCCCCGGCCGGAGGGACCAGTCCCCTCCCAGCCAGGAGCTGTGCTCCAGGCTTCGGCTGGCAGCTGTGGTGCCAGCTGTCCAGTGGGTTGGAAGCTCGGGGGACAGGCTGGCTCTGCCACGGTGGTGTCCCCTTGTCCCCTCTGCAGACTTTTTGTACCCAGGGGCTGGAAAAGGTGGTGGTGGCGTATCTCCAGGGCAGGAGCTGGGGAGCAGGGGAGGGGGCTTCAAGTGGCCTCCTGAAGGTCCCTATGGCTCCCTGCACTGTTGCCATCACCCTCCTCGCTGCAACACCTTCCCCAAACCCCCGTTCCCCTCTCCTGGGGCTGGCAGAGAGAAGGCAGCAGGATAAATCGCCCCGGGGACTGCATCGAGGTGGCGTGGTGGTGGCAGGAGCCACTAAGGTGGCCACTTAGTGACAAGGTCATGGGGTGGGCTTTGGAGGTCATAACCCCCCTCCTGGTTTTGGGCGCCCTGGGCAGCGGGGGGCTCACTCCTCTGCCAGGCTGGGGAGGCTGGGGGGCACCCCGAGGTGGCAGCACCCAAGCCCTGGCATGGTTCGGGCTTCCCTCTCATCAGGTGGGCACCACGGGGAACCCCCTGTCCCCTCCGGCCCACCAATTCCCGCACAAAGGGCTATAACGCTATTCAGCAGCAGCAGCAGCAGTTTACACAGCAGGCGGGCGCCCGGCCGGACCTCCCGTCACCGCCGCTGCCCCCCATCCCTGTGGCACCCACCCCTGCCCACCGCCCGCCCATGGTGCCAGGGCCGAGGGCCGGTTTTAGAAGTAGCATTGCCCTGATGTAGAGACGCTAGACGCGGTTTTTTCTCCTTTTTGCCTTAGGTCCCTTGATGTCCTCGATCTTTCGTGCAATAATGTAGATAAGGGATCCCGGTTGTACCTTCCTGGGCAGTCTGTCCCACCAGGGGGGGTGCCAGGGTGTGATTTCTGTTCCCATCAAGGTCGCTGTGTCGGTAGGTTGTCGGGTTTTTATTTCCAGTTCCCTCGGCTGTCGGGTTTCAGACCTTCTTCCCGTAGGAGAGGCTGTAGTGTCACAGACGTTACCTCAGTTTGTCACTGTTGAAAAGGATTAAAAAAAAACACCAACTAAAAACCGTAAAAAATGACAAAATACATAGTTATAAAAGCAACAAAAAAATTCTCAGTGGCGAAGACTTTTTTTTCTAAATAAAACGAACGTGACGGTGCTTGTGCAGCCACGGGTCGGGGACACTGCCTGTCTTTTCCCTGCTGTGGCACTGGGGCTCTCCCCCCACTTTCACCCTGTGCCCCCACGCCCGGCCGCCGCAGCCACCCCAGGGTGGGAGGGAAGGGGAGCAGCACAGTGGGGCCATGAGGCCATAGGGCAGCACCCATGGGTGGGGGGGACCCAGCCATCCTCAGTGCAACCCCCTCCACACAGCAAGGACTGCCTGATGCCAAATGTATTCCAGCCACGTCCGCAGGCTAATTTCAATTTCCTGGTAATTATGCAAATGAATGTGGATTTAATTAAGGGCAGATTTCATTAAAGTCTTCTTGGGGAAATGAGAACAGGGTGGGGGAGAGCAAGGAGGAGGAGGAAAGGAAAGTAAGGGAAGGGAAGGGAAGGGAAGGAGAGATGAAGGCAGCGCCCACCCTGGAAGATAAATGGCTGCAGGGAATGCTGATGGGATGGGATCGGATCCCTTGGGAGCGGGGGCCCTGCCTGCTCCCTGCCATGGGCTCCCCATTGTGGGGGGGCTCAGGGTCCCCAGCCCAGAGGCGGGGGACTGTGTGGGACAGGCGTACAGCATGGCTGGAGGGCAGCGCCCAGGATAGAACCCAGGGAGATGCGGCAGCAGCTCCTCCAGTGCATCTCCGTCCCTGCGCCAGGGACGAGGGCAGCAGGCAGCAAGTCCTGATCAGCTGCCGACTTCAGCAGCAAAGGCTTTCATCTCCTTTCCCTTCTCATCAAAGCAGGGAAAGCATTTCTTTGACAGATGATTGATTTTTTTTTTT
>VZTL01049504.1:0-10247 GCA_013400535.1 Scopus umbretta | reverse complement strand
TTTTTTTACTAGTAAGTCCTGTACAGGTGTTATGAACACATACATTCAGTTAAATTTTCTACAGATATATAAAGTGGATTTCCCCACCAAAAATAATTTTGGGGGATATGACAGGTCAAAACCCTTATATCTGACTCACTCAACAATTTTGACCTGAGACTGAAAATGAAGATAAGACAGATCAAAAGATGCCTTTGTGGGGAAATCAAGAGGAGTCAGCATCTGAACTCCCATAGAAGAGGTCCCCCTGGCTTTCACAAAAGGGTCACAGAGAAATAATTGTTAGCACTTTCCAACCACATAGCTTCAGTGTGGGAACACACCATTGTTATTTCAAAGCTGGGAAAATCAGGGCACAGAGAGGTCAATATGATTCCTTCAAGGACAGATAATGAGTCAGAGGTGGACCAACAAAGAGTGTTGCTGCTCAGATTTCCAGGCCAGGGTCACAGATACTGGGTGCACTAACTCGCTTGCCAGTACCAGATTATGAACATTTCCAATTATTTACCAGTTGTGGAATTTCTGTTTGCACTTCTGATAAGGCCTCCAAAGGCCCAAAGCCAGGCTCAGCCATCTCAATACCCAAGCAGAGTTAAGTGTTAGTGAATTAAAGAGATGTTTACACTGAGCCAAGAGTATAGAAATTCAGATACACATCTCTGTTCATTTAGGCAGCTTTATGGCAAAACTGTGCTGCCATGGAGGTAACAGTCTTCCAGTGGAGATGTCAGTTGTGCTGAAGTGTTAGGAAGTTAGTTGGGAATTCAAATGCTGAAAGCAGGACTTAAGCAGACCTTGGGTCCTTAAGTCATTCATACAATTGAGCCCTTGAATCTCCATCTGTGCTTCTCTTTCTCTGTACTAAACTTGTGCATCAATCTCTTCTGATTTGAATAGCAAGCTAGCAGCAGAAGATCTAGTCCCACTCACAGACTTCTTGCCTATCTGGCTCCAGGAATCTCATCAGAAAGGAGTTTGTTGCATTGGCAGCCTATAAACTCACCAGTGCTCTAATAACAAAGATTTTTCCCTCTTCACAAGATGTCAATGAGATGGTACCTTAGCAGATTGAGAGCTGTAGTTGTGTACACAGTGCAGCGGGTGATCCACTGCAAAATGTTATTTCAATCGCTTAAATATAGCTGTTGCCTGGGTCACTTCTAATCTTTGATACATTTTTTCTGATTTTAAATTGACAGAAAAGGAAATCAGCAAGTACTCAAGGGTCATTGATTTTATGTCACTGGTGACTGAGACATCATATACACACCCCATTGTGCAAAGAAATATGCTTGCTACACTAACAAGGCTTTGGACACATCTTAGAGGGATGCATTTTCTTTTCATATGAGCCAAGTGTAGTAAACTGTAGATTGTTATGGCATAATGTGCACACAGTTCTGTGTATTTGTACAAATGTGAGCAAAAGCCTCATGTGCCATCCCCCGTAAATTCATGCCAGAATGAAAATTTATGGTTTTAAACAAATGTCTGAATATTATTATCTGTTACTAAATTTGCCCTGGCAGTTCCAGTGAAAGGGGAGATTTCATCTAATCACTGTGTTAGCAGGTTAGTACTTCAGCAGTGTAAAGGTTGCTGGCAGTTTGTTGGGATGCTGAAGTGTCACAGAGCTGGATTTTGCATGAGTGTTTGAAAACACCTTTTTTATGGTCACTAGCACGTAGGTCAGTAACAAGGTGTTCAGGAGCAGTAATGATGCCCTACACCTCAGCCACAGAAAGAAACATATTTTTCTTTGTACTTCAGACCCAGAGGGAAAACCCATGTAATGTAGCTCTTGACATTTTTTTCTAATATAACTGTAAATTCATGGCCCCATCTTTTGTGCTTTTGCCATTTGCTTGTCCATGTGTCAGCCCTTCCGTGCAGGGCTACTCTGGCATTTCCTTCAGGTGAAAGTTTCACAGTTGCACCTGCAACTCCCTGGTCGTCAAACAAGGCAGGTGGGTCTGGTTTTCCAGCAGACGGACGGAGGAGCCAGAAAACAGCCAACCAGGAAAACCCACAAGCTTGTAAATCTGAGCGTGACTTTGTTTGTTTTGAGACACGTTGCAGGTTTTTCACATCACGTTCTTATCGATGTTATTGTGGCTTAAACAGGAAGCTGCATACCAGTGGAGATGGGAGGACCATATTTATAGGCAAGGGAGGGTTACTTGGTGAGGTGAGGGAGTATTCTTGTTGTTGGCTCCTGTTGTGAAGAATTTTCAGGAAATGACCTTGGAGTTTCTGCCTCTTGGAAACCATGGCAACCAGCATTTGTTCTTGTAAAATAATTTCTTGTCTTGCAGTGAGTGATTACACGCCTCATCCAAACTCTGAGGTAGAATCTCTCCATAAAGGAGAAAAAAAAATACCAAAGAGAAAGCCTGAGTTGATCATTCTGAATCCCTGTATCCTAAATAATGTACCGCAGTGTGGTTATCTGCTGCCAGCTGAACAACAAGCTGAAGAGTAGCTGCTGGATGATTGTCCATTCCTGTTTCTAGGTTAGCATAATTAAGTTTGAAATAAATACAGTCTTCTTTGGTGAATGCGTGTTTGTCTTCCTAATTAACATCTGACAACTATCAGGAAAAAATATTCCAAGACTATACTAGGACTTTTGTTGTATGGTTTGGGAATCACTCACACAGTCATTTCCCTATTCTTAAACATATTTTAAGGGGCTAAAGGCTATTTGCAAGTTATCTGTTCCTTAGATAATCAGTAGGTGCAATTCTGGCTGTTGCACCTTATGTAACCTTTGCTCCATCCATACAAAAACTCCCATCGGCTGGGCCTGTCAGGGAAGAGAAATGTCTCTCATACATCCATATGGCTAAAAAAAGTCTGCAAGGGGGAAAAAGAAAAAAAAAAAAACAAATTAAAAAAGATAAAGCTGTGGTAGCAGCTGAGTTTGTTCTTGCACCACAATATGCATCACTTGTGGCCCCTCAGTGGTGAATGTGCAAAAAAGACATGGCAAACCTCCACACCTGCTTTAGGGTCATCTCTGAGGTGGCTGGCATTTCGTTTCATAGGGAGGCATGTTGCTGGGGCAATGAACTGTGATCTACCCATCACAGCATTTTAGCCACCTCCTTTAATCTGAAAAAAGGTGCAGATGCTGAAAATTGCATATTTTAAGCCTGGGTCCTAAGGAAATAAGTCCTAAGAGGGATACAGCTGTTTCTGCCTGTGAATAATCCTTCTCCTGTAGTAACTTTCAGCCTTCTGGCAGAATTCAAACATATCTCAATGAGGAGATGGGAACCTCAAGGACACTGATGCTTTTACAAGCCTGCTGAGGTAGGAAACAGACAGGAGCTGGGTAGGAAACAGACACCAGGTTTTCCCCCTTTCCTCTGCCACCTGCAGTCTGTCCAATGGCTCTGTACATCCCAGCAGGTCAGAAGGTGATGACCCCAACTTGCTCCAGAGGACCCTGTGGCTGTATCCTCTGGCCCCACTAGGAGGTCCACAAGTTCAAGTCTAGGGTCTTCTGCCCACTGCAAGAGGTGAGGACAAGACCCTGGGGACATGGATCCAACTGCTCCTGCTGTGGCCCTTGAGAGCATTTCATTTCACTTTACCTACCTCTCCCTGCAGGCTGTGAGCTCCCTGGGAAAGCCCATGCATGAACAAGTTTGCATGCCCACACACTGCCTGCAGTCTCACCGCCACAGCAGACCCCACAGCACTCTGCTCCAAAGGCTGCCTTGAGAGCCTGGGGTGGGATCAGATGCTGCGGGGGGGGGAGAAGCAGGCAGAGCAGCCACCCTGACAGCACCAGGGAGGGTCCTCCCTAGCCATTTCCCTCTATCGGGTCTCTTTTGGCCCTTCCCTCGGGGCTTGGGCACCCTCCCTGGAGTCCGGGTTGCCCCTTGCACCCCTCATCACCTGTGCAATAGCCAGACTGCAAAGGCAAGACGTATGCATGTTGTAATATCCCCACGGCTAATACCATTCATTGCTTTCCTTTATCAAAGACAAACCTCTCTACAATAGACATAATTATGATTCATGGCACTATTAGTGACAATTAAATGTCCTACTTGAAAACAGGCAACATAAACTCATATTTCATTGCAAGACTGCCCTCCTGCTGCTTTGCTACTAACAGTGATTTTCCCTTGCAGCTTGAAATCACTGTGCCAGGGTGTACAGCTAAGCAAGGACTCAGAGCCCTCCTCTTGAAGCCAGCCCTGCCCACTAGTCCACAAACATCCTCTAAGGAAAACGCGGCAATGTCTCATTTTTAGAGGATCAGAACCTAGGGTGTTCCTGAGCTCTGACAGACACAGAGACTGGGAGAGGGGCAGGTTGCAGTGGGACCTGCATGTGCCAGTTAAAAGCACTGCTGCCAAAATTGTGGCAACAGAGGGCCCACAAGCTGAAGGGCGATACAGGCTGCTTAAGGAGTCTTGCTGCAGTGTGTGGTGGACAAGCAGCCCAGTACATAGCTCTATGGTGATTAAAAAAAGGAGCTCAGATTGGAGACTCAGATTGCTGTAGGTGCTTTGGGACCCTGATGGGCCCCATCACAGACCCTTCTTTAACAGCAGCTGTGGTTTTGTCCAGGGAGCATAAAAGCACTGATGCATGCACATAGACTCAGGGTGCATATCATCCCAGCCCCAAAGCCTGGAAGCCTGGAGATGGGGGCTTTTCCCAGTCCCAGCAAAAGGGCTTTTCTGAGGGGTCCAGTGATGCTGCAGCCAGACCCATAGGAGCCCCGTGTCTAATAGATCCCCAACCCTCCTGGGCCACAAGTACACAGTGCCCAGACGTCTGTGCTGAAAAGAAATGTTTAGCAGACGTGCATTAGCTCCCAGATTAACTCTGCAGCCTTTTCCAGCCAGTTACTAAGAAGTGGGGGTTGAGATCTGAAAGCATTGCACGGGATTAGCCATGCATCTGCCATTAAAATCAATCCTCTGCACTGCTTTGAAAATCTCAATTTGCAGTTATCTGCCTCTGGGACACAAGGAAAGAAAAGAGAGGAAAAGAGGAAGGCGAGAATGAATCTAGAAACTTTTCAGATATATATTGTGACTCCATGGCATTTATTAATGATATCCTAGGAGGCTTACCTTATTCTTCATGTCAAGGCCTTCAAATTGGTTTAGTTCAGTTTCAGTTCAAAAGGTCTAAACAAAGAAAATGATGATATAGTAATTGGGGAAGGAAAAAGGATCTGCTTGTTTTATATAATACAGCTGGACCCAAGTACAAAACTTAAGTGAGGTCCTAAACAAGCACATTTTTCACTAGATTTTTTGAAAATACAGATGTCTATTTTCTGTTATTTAAACTTGGGTTTTTTTTTTGTTTGAGTCTTAGCCTAGGTGAGTACTTTAGTGCTTTCCCTGCAGCATGTATGCCAGAAATTTAATAGTTGCATAAATAAACAAACCAACCCCCAAAATTCTCTTGTGGTTGCTCAGTTCTGGGTATTGTCACCTTCTGAACCCAAAAGCTTGAAGGCATTATATAGTGAAGGGCTGGCAACTGCAATGTTTGTGAGGGTGGTCACAAGTGGTGTATGTTGGGAAAGAAAGAAGTTAGAATGATAAACTAAAAAAGTAAAAAAAAAAAAGGCAGAAAAAAACCTGAAAGGTGAAGTCCATGAAGTAGGTAGTTAAATGTTTCTATGGATGCTTTTAGTTTTTTTCCAGAAGAATGTTTATCATGCCAGACACAGAAAAGGTGGAGCAACTGTTGGTGTTAGGAAATGAGACCAAAGAAGAAATCAAATCAAAAAGCAAATACTGATCACAAAGCAATCACAAAAAAATGGCAAAGCAAAAAGATAATTCCCAGCTTTGTCCACAGCTGCTTCACACTTGTTTCTTATGGAGGTAGGAGGGAGTGAACCAGGGGAGTGACTTGCCCTACATCCCCCATTTTGCTCCCAGAACTCACCTGCAAGGGGATCCAGCAACACACCTTTCTAGGAAGAAAAATGAGACCTGAAAGTGAGTTGAGGGTAATAGTGCAGCAAACTGAGAGACAGAGAACCAGAATGGGGAGAGAGAGAAGGAGGGCTGTTGTGAAATGGCAGCTGAATCTAGCACATTTCCACAGGCTAGGACAACAAGGAAGATGAGTGGGGAGAGGTGGCCACTGCAGACTGGAGAACAACTCCACAGCAGAGCTCAGGGGAGGAGGGAATGTGAGGAGTCGGACTGTGCACTGCAGTTGCTCATCTTTAACTTGGTAGCCAGTCCCAACAGTTCATTCTTGTCTTGAATATTTGTTCTTACCAGTTAAGTGGAAAACTGAAAAATTCCCTTTTGTACCAAAAAAGACTTTTCATGCCAGCCAAACCGAAACGCTTGATTTTGCAGCCTGTGTAACAAAGGCAGAGGAAACAGCAGCCAAGCTCAAGGATGAGCAGAACAGCAGAGAAGCAAGGTCTCCCTTCTTTCTAACCACTGAGGACAAGGGACCCATGTTCAGTGCCCTGCTTCCTCGCAACCCTGCATACTTTTCTGGTTTTGAGGCCAGGCCCTTCAGGTGTGGTGGGGCTGCTCTCTTCTGCAGGGAGTCCTCCCACATTGTGTGGTACTGTTAGTTACTTATCAAGCAGCAGCATGCAGGTGGTTAGAGCACTAGCCACACAGATAGAACATGAGGGTGCACAGTCCAGCTGCACCAATATCATCAGGATTTTATCACAGAATTTCTGTAGCAATCTCCTGGATCAGAGGAAGACGCTGAACCTCGGTCTCACACACCCTAGGCAAGTACAGCCCTTGATAAAAGAAACTGTTTCATTGGTGACATGCCTGTTGCTTACCATCCTACATCTGACCTGTTTATGCAAACAGGACTGAGATGTGCAAAAATACACTATTCAATGAAGAAACCATTTCCTCAAATCCCACAGCCCAGGAGAATGACTCTCACAACAGAGTTCCTTTAAGAGCTATAGAAGCAGACAGTGAGAAGGCTGTGAAACTAAAATGGAGGGGAAGTTACTCTGTGTTTCTAAGCATTTTAAAAGCAGCCACACAATAAGAAAGCACCAAAATACAGAATGAGAGGGCGTATAGAAGCCATAGATGAGGGTGGGTGCTGGGGAAGAGGATGAGAGAGTGGAGATACCATGGTAAAAGCTGCCTGAAGAAAAAAAAAAATAGGGGGATAGAGAGCCAGTTTCATTTGCACACTACATTGCTAACCACTTGTGACCAGCAGAGCTTCAAAATGCACAAATGCCTGGAATAATTAGGTCAGTCATGTCTAGATGCAGAGGCAGCTACATTGGACTTTGTTGTGCTGTAGCCTTCACCAGGAAACCATGGCCGTCACAATACCAGCATTCAGGAGTATAAAAAGTCTGCTTCTGAGAAGGTACAAAACTACCCTATTACCAACAAACTGAATGGGCTATAAGAGCTGCCTGCACCTCAACCTCCCCCCGCTCCTTGCATAAGCATGTCTTCAACCTCAGAGGCTAGAGTGAGTAAGCAGGGGAGATCAAACATACCCATCCTGTTTAAACATAAACTTAATTGTCTATACAGCAGAACACGTAAGTCCATGCAACGTAGTATGTGTATAAACTGCAGCTCACACTCAAGGATTTCTGTGGGTAGGGAAGGACAGCCTGAATGTTAAGTAGCTTCTTCATTTCCACAATGTCAAAACACCATCTTACGCTCCAAGAGGATTCTTTGATTAACGTAATTAACACTATTTGGCCTGGTTTATAAGGCAGTAGGTGTGTCGGGCTCGAGTTTTCACTGGATCTTGCTGGCACAGAGAAGGGAAAAGGGCACTCCTGTCAGTGGAAATACACCAGCAGGAAAGCAGCAGGCACGCAGGGACAGGCTCCCTGTGTTGCTGGCTGGGAGTCTGCAGTTGCACATGAATCATTATGGTCACTCAGCTTTGCAGGGGTCAGTTCTTCAGCATCAATGAGAAACATACTGCTAGAGGAAGGCAATAGAGTGTTTTCTGCAGAGATTTCAAGACCTAACAGTGGCAATTTGTTTTACAATCACATCACCAGGTCTCAGACAGTCCCATCAGTGTCCTTGCACCACAAAAAGCAAGAGGTAACACCTTCCTGTTGCATTATTCTCTTTTTGTTTTCACGAGGTAACAAAGCAACCTCACAAGAGCAGGGGAAATTAACCTGGTTTCATTTTGGTTTGAATAGGAGGTTTGCAGGTCCCTGTGACAAAAAGAAATCTTCCCCAGGTGTAAGCAGTAGGCCCAAAGTAAATAAGTTCTTGAAATTGACTTCATTCTTATATCAAATCAAACATTCACTGAAGAAACTCTGTTTTCTTCTTTGGTGTGCATGAGAGGCCACACCATTTATTTTTCATGTGATTTGAAGTGACATGCAGAGAGACTTCCTGGTTAGCAGTAGCACAAGACTAGAGTACAAGTAGAGTTTAGATGACATTTGATAAGAAAAAAAAAGATATTTTTTCCACATAGGCATTCAGGGATTTTAATACCTACACGTAGGAGTTCTTCTAACCTTTGACACAATTTATACTGAAGAAACCTTAGTAGTATCATAACTGTGGTCATATCCAGAATAATTAGATTTTTGCTTTCAATTGCTGGCCCTCAGGGTTTTAAACATTCTCTACAGATTGCTGTAATTTCTTTCTTGCATATAACAACAATATCAGTAAAGAGCTTAGAGCAAAATGCATGGGCTTATACTACAAATGGAAATAGATCAATAAAATGGCACAGAAAATAACTCACAAAACAACAGTTATTGAAACAATATTAGCTGATTATCTGAGGTTCTTATCAACTTGCTATATTCAATATCCCTGTATCTAGTAATTTATGAAGAAAACTGTTGTATTTTAATATAAACTGTGCTTATTGTAGACTCCACAGGATTTGTAATATAAGACGACTTCCTAGCAGCTTTCAGCTGTGTAGCAAAGAGTGTTACCATGCCAAGGACATTACATCATACACTGGCTGTGGTTAGCCAGTAGAAATAGTACCTTATGAGAGAGTTGTGGTAAAGATTAGATTTTTATATCATAACTCACAACAGAATACCACCACCTCAGGAAACAAAACATGAGAGCAGTTGGCAGAAATACACCATATTTCTGGACAATAACTGAAGGAGAATGTCAGATGGCACCCTGCCATGGACAGGACAACAAACCGGGCTTGACACTGTTAAGCACTGAAAATGAGTTAGAAGCAGTGATTCCAGAATCAGGCTTTCACTCTCATCTAAAAGGTGGCACATACTATGTGCCTATGTGTCCTCTGTCTCACTACTTCTTCAGGAGAAAAACCCACTTCATTTCTTCTTATGATAATTAGATGTTTCCTGGGATAAACCCTGTAGCCCTCAAAGGCTCCTTACCATGCTTGTTGTCTGGTAGTTAAGAAAGAAGCCCTACCTGCAGGCTTAAGCAATTCAGGTTTTAGTTTGTTTCTTCTTTTCAAGTCATCGTGCCTGCACTTTGAATGCTCCCTCACCCATAACTGTTACCTGTTCTGCTAAAATGCCAGTTATGTGGTCGGCTAGGGTGAGCAGACCGGGAAGCTACCCAGATGCGATGTTCTTTGGTGCCCTCTTTGGGACTGAGAGCCACAAAGCCGTCAGGGACACCAGGGTGGATGACAGGGAGCAGAAAGTGGGAGAGAAGGCTGGACCAAGTGCAGCAGCAGCGGAGTAACTGCTCACCTTGGGAAAGTAGGGTTTATCTGCCAGTTTTAGCCTTACTCTGCATTAACTATTTGCACATTAGAGCTTTGGGAATAGTTCTCAGTCCATCCATACTAGCAATGGGTTAAACCACAGCACTGGTTGCCCTGAAGAATTGAATTACTTGAGCTCCGTTTGCAAGCTGTACCCACCCCTGAGTTCTCCTGTGGTCTTTCCCCTTTCATGCAGTCTGATCATGTATTTAAACATCTCCAATTAATTAACTGAATACTTATGCCTGGAAAAGGGACCTCAGAGCTCTAACAGCAACTGGAGAGGTTGTTTGCCAAGGTGAGGGGGGTTGCCAAGCTTGCATCACTTCAACATTTCCAGGCAATCTAGCCGAATGGGACTGACAGAAGAGATGTAGGCCAGGAAAGAAATACTGGGAACACTTTACACCACTTGGCCTTGATTCACTCTGCTGTCAGAATCCAAGTACAAGGCATCTGTTTGCGATGCTGTCTTAGGGGTACTGGAACCAGCTTTAGCCATTTCGGAAAACCACTGCAAAGCCCCCATGTCA
>VZTL01049497.1:10889-22721 GCA_013400535.1 Scopus umbretta | reverse complement strand
TTCATAGGAGAGGTGTTCCATCCGTCCTCCCAGTTTTGTGGCCCTCCTCTGGACCCACTCCAACAGGTCCATGTCTTTCCTGTGCTGAGGACACACACTGCTGGACACAGTACTCCAGGCGGGGTCTCACCAGAGCAGAGGAGAAGGGCAGAATCACCTCCCTTGACCTGCTGGCCACACTTCTTTTTATGCAGCCCAGGATACTGGGCTGCAAGTGCACATTGCTGGCTCATGTCCAGCTTTTCATCCATGAGTACCCCACAATACCTTTGTCTTTTGTACTTTAGCAGTCACCAAAGCGATATTGCAGAGCTCTCTCTCCACTGAGATCTGCTATGAGGGGAGCTAAAGGAGGCTTTAAAAAAACCCTCAGAGAACATTTAGCATGCTCAGTTGTGTAGTATGTTGGGGATAATTTTAAAAAGAATAGCATCAAACATCAAATATTCATACACTTTTTGTAGACAAACATTATATTTTGCATTAGGTGCTTTTTTTTCTATCAGGCATGTCAGTTGCCATCCTAGTAGATGATTCCACCTACAGTGTATTCACATTTTCTAAAGGCATTCCCATTCTCAGTTACTTGCAAATTTTTTTCTGTTTTGATGATGGTGGGAGGAAGCAAAGAACCTCTAGTCATGTGGTGAAGTCAATTTAAAGATTATAATAGCAAATTCAAATCAGAAATGAGACACTTAAAGCAATATTTCAACAAGAATTACTTTCAGCAGGAAGATGTATTTGTGCTTGCATAGGCATGTGTATGCACACATTTATACCTCATTTGTATTAGAAAGCACAAAAAAAAAAAAAAAAAAAGCATATATGAACTATTAAGATCTGGCTTTGGCTTGTGCACCCAGAAATATTGAAGTGCTCCATAACATCATGTTAGCCTAGCCAAACACTGTCTCTGCACATTGTTGCCTGATCACTGGCTGAGAGCTTTTATTCATTCTCTGGCATTTGGGAATCCTCTTTGGGAGTCTTCTTGCCAAAGTTGGCAAGCAGTGATAGCAACTTTATAGGGACCATAAAGCTCATTAGAAATATATCATCAAGCATGTATTAAGATAACATGCCTAATGATTTTTGCCTAATACAAGCTGGGCTACAATCAGCCATCTAAGAGGTAAACAAAGTTCATTTTCCCATCCCAGTCTGCCAGTTTATCTGCTTTTCTAGTGGACAGTTGTGCTTATGTTATCTAGAAACATTTAATGTTTAATTAGTTTTGTTTTATTCGGTGGGGAAATAGAATGTCATCTTGTCTTCTCTCCATGACACTAGCACTTTGTGAATAAATTTAAATGAATTTAGAGAATTCTCTTCAGTTTAGAGAAGAGACAGTTGCAACAGAATATGATAGAAGTCTATAAAATCTTGAGTGACGTGGAGAGGGATCAACTGCTCTCTGTTTCTTGTAATGCAAGCACTAGGGTTCACCTGGTGAAACTAGTAGGTGGCAAGTTTGAAACACATGAAAGAATATGGCTGTTCTTGCTACAGATTGCTGTAGAGGTAAAATTTTACACTGATACAGGGAGGTCTGGAGAAGTTAATGAGAAAGAGAAATACAGTGATAGTAATTAAATGCATAGAAACAATATCCAGGTCCCTAGTCTGAAAGCTTTAATTTGTCCTTCCCTTTGTAACTTAAGGAATCTTAAGAAACATCTGGGGGTCTTTTCCGTGTTCATGAAAGAATGAGGAAGGACTCTGCTGCAAGAAATTAAATTGCTGGTGCAGAAAGTAATCCAATACCACAAGGTGCTGCACAGAGCCTGGAGAAGTAGTACAAACTAAACATGCCCTGAATAGGACCCTGTCAAAGTGCTGTCTGCTGTAAGGTTGTGAAAGAATTCAAATACCAGAGGGAAGAAAGCTTTGAAGAGTAGCTGTTTATCACACATGCTTCTCCTTGTTCCTATTTAGAGATGCTTGCAGCTACTTCAAGCCATACAAGATGCATAAAAAGAAGCAGATTGCTTATAGTCTGGTAGCATAACATTTTGTTTTAGCATGGAGAGCACTATATTAGCTCCCTTTTAATGCAGTGCATGTCAGTACCTTGCCCAGCTAATACTGCCAACATGTTTTCCCTGGAAAGCTTTAAACAATATGAAAAAGCACTTTGGGAGAGCTTGTAAAATTCAGTCAATTTGTCACAATGTTTTATAGTTTTATCACCTTCGTCAGTGGAGACTGAGTGCTGCATATCAAAACAAAAAGTAACAAGCTGGCACCATCGCTGCTTTTACATGTTCTAAATAGTCTCTGACATGCAAACACCATGTCAGAGGGCTGCCTAAAGTTGACTGTGGTAGTAGATTCATCAAAGACTACATGGCAGATAGGCCACTTGAAAACAAAATAAGTATTTGGAGCTGATTGCTCTTATTTGTCCTTGTTTTTGATAGCAAATATTATTATTGCTTAGATAAGTCTCTGACTTCTTTTAAAGGTAAGCAAAACAAATTAAGTAAAACAAAAAACTGTGATGGATTCCTTTAAATGCATGCACAAATAGGTAAGGTGAGATAATGTAGCACTAAGCAAATTATTTGTGATAACTCTTAGTAGTAAAACAGATAACATGAAAATTTTGTAAAATTGGTGCCTTTTGTTTTAATGCTAACTGTTTGGCAGACAGGCTCCTGTAGTCAAGAAGGATGTGGAATATGGAATTGCTGATTATAAGGGCTTCTAGGGTTTTTTGAAAGATGAATGTGCTTTGTATGTACTTATATGAAAGCAGTATCACTTTGAAAGCCTAACATAAATCTACAGACATGAACCAAGTGCCATAGTAGTTCTCTTCCAGAAGAAACAGTATTGAGGGGACACAGTCTGGCTGTTTTTTTTCTATTCTGAATCCACATTTTCAAGGAGTATTTGGTTTTATCTGAGTCTCAAATGGGCTGGCCCTCTTCATTCTCCAGAGTCCCATAAGACCCTAGAGGGAAGCGGTTTACTGAAAGTCAAAAAGATAAAGAAGAAGGTGTTATTTTGTGACTTGGTTTAGATGAAGGAGCAAGATGAAGCAATGCCCAAGGGAAACCCTGAGTGTGTAGCAGAGCAATCCAAGGATAGGCTTCAGAATTCAGTACCTTATTTTTGAAACCATCATGCTTCTTATCCTTTGCCATAGCTGTTCAGAACACACCCCAAACAGCTTTCCATTATTTTTCCCCAATAATACTAATTTTAAAGTAATGTATCACATTGGATGGCCACAGTATGTTGTACTCTAATTTTGCTGCTGTTGTGGAGCACTTAGTCTCCTACAGCTATCTTCCTGTATTCTGACATCCTCTTGCTGCATTTGTCTCAGCAGACCTGAGTTTTAATTTCTTTCTTTCTTTGTATTCATACAGACAACTGTTCCAAAATATTCTGCAAAAGAGGAATGCGCAGGCCTTCCTTGACCTTGACACAGTGACACGTCAGTCTTGGTGTTCAGGCAGGCAATGCTTGGGTTGCACTTGCTCTGCAACTGGTATTCCACTTGCTGTTACAGCACTTGGTCCTCTTCCCAGTCTGTTTTTTAGTGAGAAGGCAACACCTCTGTATGTTCACCATTCTCTAATCCTTTGCAGTTTCACTCAAAACCAGAAATTCTGTTTCAGGGCATGAAATATCTGCATATACAATAAAACAGCATACACAGGGGTTCATGGCCACAGAGCAGTCTGTTCCCCAATCAGCTGCCCTATGGGGGCATGCCACATAAGCACTATGAAATATGGTTGTCAGTCAGTAATTGATTCACTGATTACTGTTTTTTTAAATGACAATACATTTGCTTTTGTTGTTTTTGTTACAGTTTTGTTAATAACCTTAGCTAGAAGTCAAAGTGGCATTCAGCACAGAAATGAGAAATCCCGAGGGTGGGGAAGGATGAAGCAACTGCAGAGATTTAAAATGCATTGCAGAGATGGCAGGTCTGCTTCCCTTCAGATGCTGCTTGTACTTTATTCTGAATTTGTTGTCTGTGTAACGATTGTCATGGAGAGAAGAAAACAGAATGAAGTGATAATGGTTATCAGGGTTTCAAAATTTTCTTTCCGTCTGATTATTGATGGTGTTTACAACATAAGAATTAACAGCTCTAAAAAGAAACAATTGATAGGCACTGTCAGTATAATGATATTATTGTTGGAAGCTTAGAGTGGAATAAGTACGACTTGAATCTGGAATTGGAGATGGATGTGTCAATGGGAGGAAAAAAAATTGTAACTGAATGTGATTTACTAAGTTAAATATTTATTAGCATTATATTCCACATGCAGAAAAAAATTGCAAGGATACCAAATCTGAACACTTGCAACATTTCAGCACATTTAAAGTAGAATGATTACTGTAGTTATTTAGCATAATGACTAAAATAGTTGCACAAAGTACTTTATTTATAGCAACATTTGTAATTAGGTACTTGAACATTTGTTATTTCAGACAGGAATGTCCTGTAGAGCTAACCCATGTGAAATGGATTCTCCAATTAGTAAATTTACATATCTTACTTGCTTCTATGAAAAGTAAAAAGAATTTCCTTTTTCTTGGCAATTTTTGTTACTATTAATTTTGTGTTTGAGGAAACAGTATAACGTAACTCTCCTTTGCCATATTTAATTCTTAAACTCAGCGATTGTGTCCTTAGTGAACGAATATCACAATTATTTTCCAGCTGGAACTCCCCAAATATTATTATTTCATGGGGATTACTTGATATACTTATGGTCATGAAGATACTTTTTATTCTTGTAGCTCTTCTGCCCTTTCCCCTTCCTCCCTCCCCCCAAAAGAAATAAGACCCAACAAATACCTAGCATAAAAAACCTGGGTATAAAATATTCCTCTAAATGTATCAAGTTCATTCTTTGCAAAGTAAATATTATCAAGTCCCTCAGTAAGTTTTCTCTTTATTTTAGCAATGTTAAATTAACGTCAGTTAGCAAACTAGAGACTGTGTCTGGTGCACAAGGCATAGTATGATGAGGACTATTCAAATGCAGCGGTCTAGAGGCTGGTACAAGTGTTCACAGAACATAAAAGCTTTGTCTAAAACCTTGATTTAAGATTGAAGAAAATTCCTTTGCCACCATTTACCACATTCCTTTGCCACCATCTACCTGGACTTTAGTAAAGCCTTTGACACTGTGTCCCACAGCATTCTCTTACAGAAGCTGGTGGCTCATGGCTTAGGCAGGTATAATTTTTGCTGGGTATAAAACTGGCTGGATGGCCAAGCCCAGAGAGTTGTGGGGAACAGAGTTCAATCCAGTTGGCAGGCAGTCACAGGCGGTGTTCCCCAGGGCTCTGTTTTGGAGCCAGCCTTGTTTAGTATCTTTATCAATGATTGTATGAGGGGATTGAGTGCACCCTCAGTAAGTTTGCAGATGACAGCAATTTGGGCAGGAGTGTTGATCTGCTTGAGGGTAGGAAGGCTCTGCAGAGGGATCTGGACAGGCTGGATCGATGGGCCGAGGGCAATTGTATGAGGTTTAACAAGACCAAGTGCCGGGTTCTGCACTTTGGTTGCAACAACCCCATGCAACGCTACAGGCTTGGGGAAGAGCGGCTGGAAAGCTGCCTGGCTGAAAAGGACCTGGAGGTGCTGGTTGACAGCCAGCTGAACATGAGCCAGCAGTGTGCCCAGGTGGCCAAGAAGGCCAACAGCATCCTGGCTTGTATCAGGAATAGTGTGGCCAGCAGAAGTAGGGAAGTGATCATGTCCCTGTACTCGGTACTGATGAGGCCGCACCTTGAATCCTGTGTTCAGTTTTGGGCCCCTCACTATAAGAAGGACATTGAGGTGCTGGAGCATGTCCAGAGAAGGGCAACGAAGTTGGTGAAGGGTCTGGAGAACAAGTCTTTTGAGGAGCAGCTGAAGGAACTGGGGTTGTTCAGTCTGGAGAAGAGGAGACTGAGGGGAGACCTTATCGCTCTCTACAACTTCCTGACAGGAGGGTGTAGTGAGGAGGGTGTTGGCCTCTTTGCCTGAGCAACCAGCGATAGGATGAGAGGTAATGGCCTCAAGTTGTTCCAGGGGAGGTTTAGATTGGATATTAGGAAAAATTTCTTTACTGAAAAGTGGTGAGGCATTGGGACAGGCTGCCCAGGGAGGTGGTGGAGTCCCCATCCCTGGAGGTGTTCAAAAAATGCGTAGATGTGGCACTTTGGGACATGGTTTAGTGGACGTGGTGTTGTTGGTTTGACAGTTGGACTAGATGATCTTAGAGGTCTTTTCCAACCTTAACGATTCTATGATTCTATGATTTTGAGTACCAAACATAGGAAGTGAATTAAATATTTAGATAACATGAAGATTCTCATGACCTCTACTGAAGTAGTTTCTAAGTCCATGGAGGGGCTGAAGTGTTTGTATGCAAAGTTCCTCTTGTTTTCTGCCACTGTTCATGGACAGGGCATTGTCTCAGAGGGTGGGAAACTTGCGGTCAAATGCTAGTTCCTCTGCTTGGTTTGATCAGACTGCTGAAGTCAGGTTTCCTGCTTCCCATGGGCTGTTGTGGTCACTGATCCATTGAGTTAAAAGGGATCATTCCTGGCCTCCTTTCTTCTCTACCATGTGACCTAGCTGAGATACTCTGTAGATTTAGTTCATACCTCTACTCTCTACAAGCCCTGTTGCCTTTGTGATTTGCATTTGTGGATGCTCAGGTTCCTCTTGCTCAGTCTGAGGGGTCTGGGTGCTGATCACAGGGATCTGGGTTCCTCTTGGTGAAGGGACAAGTTTGACACTCTGATGGCTGTGTCCCTGGGAGGAGATATCTTAATTTTAATAGGAAGGCTTGGTTCACCCTTGGTACAACAGAAGATCTGATTTGAAAACTGTATACTGTGGGTGATAAATGTCTTGCTGATTTAAATACTGTTTACTGCTTTGTATTTGTTCAGATGAGGGTTACTGCCAAGGAAAAACACCACTATTTCAAGCTTTCCTTTCAAGCTCCAAAACACCTCAAGAGAAATAGAGAAGTTGTGAAACTTGGTGCAGGCAGTACCACCTAAGCTCCCATTTCCCAATCATCTTGCCAAAAGCGAAGGGATGAAGAATTTGTCATGTGGGAGATAAGAAGTAACTGTGATTCTGGGATCTGATCTGTTGGCTGGCTGCTGGGTTAAGTCAGTGAAACACTTGTAGTGTTCTACTTTATAATAGATTAGGTTTAGTTGATTTTTAGTAATAATGATAGCAATGCCTCAGTGTCCTTTATGGCAGTTTGTATGCCTTTATTTAAGGCCAAATCAGGAAAGAAAATAGTATCTGGATAAGCTCGAGTTTTAAGTATTTACTACTATGAAAACAAATAATTCATGCCTATTAGCACTAATATTAGGTTATAAAGAGGTGTGTTTGACCTCCTGTTTTCTTAAGTGTCAAATACTGTTAAATACTTATATATTCTTCTGTTTCCAAAGATCCTTTATTCCTTTGTAAGAAATTCTTGTTGCTCTTATTTTTCTGAAGAAGCAGAAGAGGTGGTTTCATTACAGCAGTTCACACTTTGCTGGAAAGCAGGGAAACAGAAGCTCTTCAAGTCCTGTATGTTGTATGCTCAAGCAGATGTAGTGTTTCTATACCCCTTAAAAAAGTGAATAAAAGAATTGCTTTTGATCAGAAAATACTGATTTGTTGAAATGGTACCATCAGGAATAGACACCCAGGTCCATAACAGAATTTCTTGAGAAGGACACCAATTCTGATTTCAGACAAATGGATAGCCTACTAGTTGTGTCTAACCATCGAAGGAACCTAGGGCTAGTTTGCTGTTTTACTGAACATGGGATTTGAAGTCAGGTTATTTCTGGTGGAATATTTAACTGTTTGGCACTGAACAGTTACACAAAGGCCTGGCACCCCTTGGGCAGGGCACTTGTTGGGATAGGAGACCCTGGTGTTCTAAAGTGGTCAGAATAAAGCTCATATGTAGGTAGCATTTGAATGTTGAGGTCACAAAGCTATTGGCTGATCTCTGCATGCCTCTCTCTGTCTTGTAGTTCATGAAGGTTTCCCCCTGCAAAGAACAAGATTCCAAAAGTACTTGGAATATAGGGTATAGGTTTCTTACCCTGTCTTATTAGTGTGTGAAAGGCCTATGGATATTTCTTTGTGACAATCTCACATCTCAGATTTGGACCGAACTTTCAATGACACACCAAAGGCAGTGTCATGGTAAAGGGAGTATGGTAAAGATTTTTGCCTGGCTTATATGTGCCCCTTTTTGTTAAGTCCAAGACCTGACCGTCAATTTGGAAGAGTTTATAGCTCTCCTTTTTTAAGCTATATCTTAACAGCCTATCTTAAAGGGAGTATTTCTGAGAAGTAACACTATGTCCATAATGTAATGTTTTAGTAGGCATTTAAAATGTAAAGTATGAACTCTGTGAAATATTCTTTTAGCTTACAGGATAAATATAAAAAAGTAATATTTCAGATCCATTCCCTTTTGTTTTCCATGCTTTTCCTGTGAGTTTTCTGATTTCCTGGAGGATAATCTAGAACACACTCTCTGATTTCTAATAAAATACATTTTAATAAAAATTATTTCACATTTCTAAAAAATGTCATTTTCTTTTAGAGTACAGCTTATCACAGCATGATTGCTTTTGAAACGTTATAACACAGCACAAATCTGGTGCCATGTAACATGACTAATTCAACACAGTCTGATGTGTAATTAATGTAATACTTCACAATATGAATGCTTTTTATAAGAAACAAAAATGCAAGGGAAATTTTGTAAGATAATTAACAAGTAAAAATAACCTGAAAGGGATGTCATTTAGCTGTTACTCTTTGGAGCAAACAATGACTGTTCAAGACTTCATAACATATATCTCACATACTTGCAGACTACGCAGTTGGTGCTGTGGGTAAAGGTAGTAAAGGAATTGATGGCAAAACTGAAAAAAAAAGGATGATAAATTTCTTTAGTTTGGAGAAGACAATTGGGCATTGTTTGAAGACAGCAAAGGAAAAGAAGTTTTGATGCAATTTGTTATTTATAGCTAACCGTCTCCAGTATGCTGAGATTTATTTGAAATGTCAGGTAAATAGAAAACCGTTTATGCTTTTACCTAGTCCTTGGGATTTGGCAGGAGATTTTGAAAACTCTCTTGTAAAAAGTAAAAAAAACCAATACTTGAAATCAGAGTTTTATGCAGCGGAAAAAGGAGTCCTTGTTCAGAATACGGTGTCTTTTTAGCTAAACATTGTTAATTATGCTCAATCTTCTGGTAAAAGGGATTATGTCAATTCTCAACAGTAGCAAATCTGGCATTTCACTTAAAAAATTCCCAAACCTAAAAAATGCCCTGAATTTCAACTTCCCCAAAGATGAAAGTTAAAGCAGCCCAGGAGAAAAATCTGTGAGTGGTGAGGAGAGGTTGGGGAAAGGCATTATATACAGTGCCTGGAAATGACAAAAATCTCTGGTCAGATTGGATCTTCTTCACTTCTACCTTGTATTTGTTGTATATGATGTGAAGCATGGATGAGGCTTGGAAAGGCTTACGGAAGGGAAAATGCCTACAGTCTTTCTCAAGCCCTCAGGCCTTGCCTGGGAATTCTATCTGTCCAACTCCTTGCAGCATTACTGATCTAGTGAACTCAGCATCTATGGGGCTCCTGTGGGAAGAAAAGAATCAGGACTGAGCACCATACTAACACCATACTAACACAGTACCCTTCACTTCAGGCCTGAGAGCTGTTTTTATCCTAAACCTTGACTTGTGAATGTTCTTCTCGGTCATTGTACCGTATGTACCTAGTACCATAAAGCAGCTGCTTTCAGGGCAGATTTCTGTTCTCATGGATTACTTCCACGTCTTAAAAGTGCACTTCTTCAAGTATTGGTAAACAAGGAGTACCACGTGCAGATTTGAATAGCTAGTATGTCACATTACAGATCCAACAGTCTTTAGAAGCAGAATACCTACCAAATAAAGGTAACTTCCATACATCTAGCAGCTTAAAAATGCACTTAAATAAGGCTTGACTTCTAATAGTGCCAGGACACTGCTTTTAAGTGCTCAAGGCAATTCAGAGAAAAGGTGTCTTCTCTATTTCAAACTCAAGCTGTTTCAAAAAAAGTTTCACAAGTGTGTGAGAACATTGGGTAATCCCTAGAACTACAGAAATGGTAGCAAATTTAAAAACTGGAGCGTACCTCCCAGGTAGCCATGCTAACATAGCAAAACAAGGCCTATGATGGGAGGAGTACTCTGGCTATGGTTGTCTCACAGACTGTGCCCGGCTAATTAGTATTTAGTAGTTAGTTATTCAGACATATTAAAAAATGCTGGGCTCTGGAGTCAGCATAGGACTATACTGGCTCTGCAAGTTTATCAGGAGACGTGTAAACCGATCAAGAAAAAAATGCAACTATGTTTCTGCATTTGTCTTTGCGTGTGTGTGTCCTTCAATTCCCCTGCTGGGAAGCAGGGAGTCTTCTGCCTTTCCGAAGGACTCCTGTCTTGTTTCTGTGTGGCAGTCAAGCAGCTACAGTCATTTGCAGACAAATTTCTCCTCTGCTGCAGGCCTTAGGTCAGAAAAGCCCAGAGTCTGGCTGAAGTTAGTAAGGCTTAGAGACACACTAAATGTAACGTTCCCATGGGTGTTTTGCTAACTATGGTGTGTTTTAACTCTTTGCAGTGTCTATGTGCTAGATTCCTGTTTTATATGCTACACATGAGTATCATCTTCTTTTGTTTGTTTCTCTGAGTGTACCTGTGTCCCTGCGAGGGTCTTACTGCACTGCCCTCACTAATATTGCCCTGCTGCATGGGAGAATGGAGCTCAAAATACGATGGGCTTTTGTTACAGGTGCCGAAGCAGGTTGTTTTATCCTGCAGCTGGCTGAATACACAAGTGTTTCGGGAAGCCAGGAGTGCATGGCCATGTAATAGCACTTGGCTGGACAGCAGCTACATAAATAGTAACGTAAAAGAAGGATTCATCGTCTGAGCCTCTTGGACGATGTGTGGTCCTGTATAGCACCAAGGGTTTTCTTTGCCATCCAGCCCCAGGTGCTTCCCAGCTGAAGAAATTCCTATGGTTGTTGTCTGCTTTGTGTTCTGTGAATAAATTAACAATCACAATTACTTACATACTTATTCTGGCATCTTCAATACATGAACATGCAGGGTGAGATTGTGTGTGTGTGTAGGTAGTCAGAAGAAAAATAGCTCTAAAGTGAGAGAGATGTTATTTTGGTGAATCACCTGTCTTTCTATATTAGCTTTTATACTGAATAGCAAACATTAGAAAATCATTTAACTGCCTTTAACGCTATATTTTCATAGTTAGCAAAGGATGCAACATTGGATTTTTGCTTTATACTATTCATCCCTCCCGTGTCTTGTGTAGAATTTAAATGCACCTCATTACTGTTCTCAGTTATTTTCTAGAAGGTCTTAATTTAATTCCCAACCAGTCTCCCCTGTGGCCTCCACAGAAAAGAAAATAGGTGGGGCAGACAAATTGGAAAGTAGGAAAATACTCTGTGTCAGCTTTTCTGACTGTCGGGTGCACTGCAGAAAAAAATAATCAACTTCATTATCTCCTTGTTCAAGTGGAATACTAATCAATATCAAGGACTGAAAGAACAGCATTTGACAAATACAGGATACTACTGACAGTTCACTTTTTAAAGTGATCATTTTTTTTAATAGCAACTTGTGCTTAACCATTTTTTTTAAATGGGTTTTAATGGTTAAGTCTTTAAAAGCACTATGTTATCACTTATGCCCTTGAAAAAGACATCACTAAACTGTCCTTTTACCTTCTTCTACTCCCCCTCAAAA
>VZTL01049497.1:0-10838 GCA_013400535.1 Scopus umbretta | reverse complement strand
AAAAAAAGTGTTAGAATGTCTTCTCAGGATCAGACAGACCAAAAGAAGTCTTTCTCATATAACTTGTTCATTTAGAGAACGACCATAAGAAGTTCTGTTATTCTAACAGGTCTTCTTCTTTATGCTGTATTTTCCTTTCTGGACCAAGTTTTTCATATGTTTATATTCATTAGGTAGAGAATGCAGTAGTATTAAAACAAGTTACATAGGATGGATTAGGCAACCTCAAAAATAAAAAACAGTGCAGATATCAGGAATATTTTCTGCTTAAGACAACTCACTTTCCCTTTTAAGGCACATTACTGAGGAGTAACATTTTCAAAGAGCGTAGTACCCAGGATCTGATACCGTGACAGCTGAGGTCAGATAATTAGTGTTGAAATAATTCTCTGGGATTTTTTTTTTTTTTTTTAAACCTGCCTTCTTTATCCAGTATTGAGAAAGAAGACTTGAACCCAGTTTTGAAAATTCTGATCACACTGTTTCTGTAAGCTGGTGTCCTGTGGTGGTTAAATGGAGCACCTGTGTGTTTTCTGTGGGGCAATGGTATGTAATTGAATTTCCTAGAATAGTATTTTTGTGTGATAGACAGTGACTGTCTCTCAATGTTTTCTTTAGCCAGCAGAGCAAAAACCATGCAATTATAGACACTTAATATTAGAAGTCATCTTGACATTTAGAATTGAAGCATGTATCTTTTTGTGTGGAGGTTTGCATTCCTTCTCTGCTGGCACACCTGTGATAGCCATTGGGAGGCTGTGGTGTTTCATCTTGCTGTTCCTTTATGGATCATTGCTCAGCTGTAGATGATCTATGTGCTCCAGGACAACCTTAGAAAGAGAAAAAGAGATTTGAGTGGTGCTCTTGCTGGGTTTGTGTGTCTGTCTGTGCCTGTTTTCCTCTTAACTGAGTGGGCAGGCAGCTGTTGATGCCCCAGCCTGGGATCCTGTGTTAATGACCCTCTGGGGACATGCAGCCTTGGCTCCAGAGCTCATGTGCCCTCGGTAGTGCCACAGGGACCAAGCTGGAGCTGCCGCTTCTTGTTTGTGGATGGGAGTTAAGACAGAGAGCCATGTTTCATCAGTGAAGGTGCCAGCTGGTTCAGGAAAATGTGAAGTAGATTTTTTTAGTCTTTAATGTGCCTGATTACCTTTTTGTAGGGAGGGAGGGATTTAGGAGAAAGAGAAGAGGTTGAAGCTGTCCTCCTGTTTCATCTGTTCAATTACTCTTCACACTGCTTTGTGTTCTTCACCAAAAAAGGAGTTACTAAAAAGCAGTCAGGGTGGTCCATTTACCACATCTGTGACTAGAAAGGAGTGTAAAATCCATATTTAAATCCATTGCTTGTTGCTTTACATAGGATGATGATGATAATAATGACGTAAGTTACCTTATTACATAATGCCCCTGTTTATGTCCATTCTTTAAAAATTGCCTCAAATGTATATCATTCTGCATTTTGTCTAGTACATGTTGCAGCTATGAAACTCTTCAGGTCTCTTCCTAACTCTTGAAGAGCTCTCTACATAAGATCACTCAAAAAACCAAACATTTCTTTCTCAGGAAATATTCCTCTTTGTATCTGCCCTAGAAGAAAAGGTGTGTACCTTCTCCTTCTCAAGGTATACTTTGCCACAGTAAGAGGTGTTGACTTTCTCTACTTTAATTCCAGCTTCACATGGCTTAATCCTTACTAATGACTGCAGCTTGGCTCTGTGCCATGAATCCACCTATGTCAGTAGACTTAAAAAAAAAAAAAAACCAAACAAAAAACCCACAAAACCAAACTGAGAAGAATATTGGAAATCTAGCCAGAAAAACCCTCTTTAACTTCTTTGGCAGACTGCCTGGAAAGGAAGAGAGAACACAGAATCAAAATAAATTACAGGATTCAGAAGCGCATTAAATTAGCCCTAAGAAATTGCTTTCTCCTTGTATTAGTGACTAGTGATAATTTGAAACACTTCAGCCCCGGACACTTGGTTATTTTAAAAGAAATGGAAATAGAGATGTAAGAACAGAAAGCTTGAATAATAGGGCCAATGTTTACATTTTAAAGTAGTAACTTAAATCAAAATGTTTTGGCTAAGAGGAAACACCCTAGCAAAGAGTTAATTTTAAAAGGAGTAAGAGGAATCGTAGGATAAACTAGTCTTGAAGGAATTTCTGGAGGTGCTTTTATCAATCCCCTTCCTCAGAGCTGGGCCAGTGGAGACAAGGTTGTGCAAGAGCTTGTCAAATTAAATTTTGATTATTTCTAAGGCTGCTGATTCCAGAACCCATGTGAATTTTAGGGGATGAGGTGCACATTTTTCAGCACAGATCAGAGAGAGAAGAGTTTTGAACCACAGGTTGCTCACACTCTTTATAGGTGCCTTCCTTACAGGTTTTTATGACAAGAGTGCATTTTGGTTGGTGGTGTGTGTCATGTTGTGTGTGTCCCCCCCCAGTCAATAAATAGTATAGGTCTGTCTCTGTGAAGAAAGTTCAAATTACAGATGTTCATTGTTTAAGTCAATATTGTCTGGCCATTGTTCAAACAGTCCTATCATATTATATGTCTTCTCTGACGATTAGGAATCCCCTCAAAGAAGTTATGTAGGTTCAATATAAAACGAACACTAATAGTCAGCGTATGTGAACTGACTCATCCATGCAAAGCTGATCAGGTTATTTGGCTGCTGTGCTAATCAACTTCAAAAATGATTACAGCTAGGAGCTTGAAACTTGCCTAGTGCAAGCATGCAGAGCTGTTACAGAGCTCTTCTGGATGCGGAGATCTTTCCACTAGGTTAGACTGCAACTTCACTTCTCCCCTCTCCCCCCAAAGTTGACCACATCTATGAAGTAGGAAAAACAATTCAGAAAGGACAATAATTACTGTAGTTTTATCCATGGCTCAGTGGGAAAAAAGACTGTATTAACAATAAAAAATCATTTATGGAGTATGCAGCACAAAGGGGATCTCCTCATTTTGTGTAGGTGAAGATAATCCTTTATTTATTGTGCAAATGTATAATCCCAAAGGTAAGGATTTGCTGCAGAAAGTGAAATATTAACCTCAAAGCAATACATGAAGGGATTGTCACTCCTCACAGGTTTTATACAATCTTATTCATCTTGGATTCATTTATAACTACCGGAATCAACTTCTTCCTGTTTGTGCTTTGCCTGTCAGTAAATGCTTAAATGTAAAAGAATTTGTAAGGATGTGCCATAAAGGATTTATAAATGTTATATTAAAGCTTTTATACCATTGGAACAGGGTAAAATCCAAGGGGAACAGATCTGAAAAGGACATTCTGTGGTTCTTGTCTGCCATCCTGAGTATCTGAATTAATTTTATTTATTTGTTTGTTTGTTTGTTTGTTGTGTCCTGTACATATATCACTGGCTGTGACTATCAGAGGTATCCTTCAGGATTTGTTTTCCGCTATCTGTCTCTCTGTCTTCCTTGAAGGCTTTATTGTAAGGGAAAGAAGATGCAGTCTGTTTTCCAGGAGTTGTCTGGATCAGCATCCTGTTGTCTTAGAAGCTGGAGATGTACTGTGTAATGAATGCAGTGACACAATGAGAGAGATGGATAGATGGAGGTTATAATTTTTTTTGAGCAGAAAGAAATAGTGTAGACATGACTGTTAGTACTAGGGGAGAGAAATGTGTCTCCAGAGAGTAATTCAAAGGAATTCTCTGGAAAAGAAGGGTGACACATTCCCCTGCAGTTCACAGGAAGCAAAAAGAGCATAATTGGTACTCTGTCATATCAGAGAGGACGAGTAAATGATGAGACCTTACGTCAGAAAGGTCACAGGCTGAGGGATCCCTAGTTATTTATCAAGGATATCACTGGGGTGCAACTATGAATTAGAATTATTATAGTTATTATAGGACAGTTGTTCTACCCTATAGGTTTTTTCTATAATACATGCTATAGTTCATTTTGTTTTGCTTTTTGGGTTTTTTTTTTTTTTGTATAGAACATTGCTAGCAATTTCTGCTGCTTGCTAGCCTTTGTATTAACATATGCCAAGGTAACCTACAAATAAGTAACTTGAGGGAAGAAAGGATTTGAAGTTTGTTTATATGAAAAATAAATGAGAGATTATTTGCAAAGAGAGATCCAACATAAGTTTAATTGAATGTATTTGCTTTTAGAAGGCAAGAGATTAATAACTGTAAATTTAAGAATTTAACGTGCAGTGGTAAGCTGTCTTTCAATGAGAATAATGTGTTGGGGAGATTTCCGGAAAAAGAAAGTCTACAAGCATGTTTTGTAATATTTCTCTGGAATGACCACAATGCTTCCGGAGTTATTTTGATCTTTTATTATAGTTTGCCTCAGAACAAACTTCTGAGGCAGAAAAGTGGTTATCCTTAGCAGAAAAGTGCTATACCTATTTTAAAGCTGGGGAACTGAAACGTAAGATAGAATGCGGCTCTCCTAAGGTGCGGGAAGATGGGTGAAGCAGAACAGGAAGTGGCAGCTCAGTTTCCCATGTCCCAGGCTGGAATGCTAACTCCCAAATATGTGTGCATTTGCGATTGCAGTGGAATCCGGTTGGTTGGGTTTAAACAAGCTGGCTTAGACACTGGTAACAATTTCTATGGCAGAATGAATTTCAGTGCAGTTTACTCTGCCTCTTACCTCTGTAGGTTATATCCAAGAGTACTGAGCTTTATGAAAACTTGGTTTCACATTCCTAGCCTAGCTAAAGTAAAGGCAGCTTTTCTAGGGCCTACCCACTACACTACCCACTACAAGTGGGTTGTATAAATATACCCTACTTACAAATGTACCCCCTTCTGTGGAGTGAGAAAGCATGCTTTTGTAGGTTAAGCCTTCTTAACTTATTAAGTCTGAGGACTTGATAGTTCAACCAGAATCTCCCAATTCTGCTACAGATACATGAATGTGTAACGTTGGTCAGGATAGTTATTCGCTGTGCCCTGCAGTTTTGCTTCTGAAAACTGAAGATGATGTTTCCTTGCCTCTGGACAGTGCCACAAGAATAAATTCATGTTCGTTAAATGTCAGGAGCCAGGAGGACGACAGTCATAAAAATACACATCTAAGTACTTTAGACCATTGAGGCTTTGCAGCTTTGTAACAGGCCAGACTGCTTTATTGCTGTTAAAGAGAAAATGAATATTGCACAATGTCTACATCCTGTCAATTTCTAGAAAAGCAGTTCTGGGAGAGAGTAGGGAAGGATGAAAGTTTGATATTACTCTTGTTTATTGTTTTGAAACAGAAAAATAAATTTGTTATTATCGCTTTAAATGTAATCTCGATTACTGACGTCTAGAGTAAGGTTGCAGCCTGCTCTATGCCTGTCACTGACGTGATTTTGCAGAGGTCAAGAATGCTGTTTTCAAATAAATGTACTGATGCATTTTCTACCTTTCATTAAATCTCTATCATTACACTTTGCCGCCTAAAATTCTTTGTTTCTTCTGCTGCCATAAAAGGAGCCGCAAAAGTTTTGACTGAGTATAATGCCATCTTAATGTAATCACCTGAATGTGGGTTGCCAGAAGGCTGCATGCATGCACAGGCACATACACACACAAGTAGACAGAGGCACAAGTGTCCAAGGAACAGAGTTGTAATCGAGGAATACTCTGCAGCTTGGAGTTAAGGTTATGTGACATTTTGGTGCCTCTCTGACTTGTAATAACTTAAAGTTGAAACAATTTTGGAACCTCCTTCTCCCTACCTCAGTTAACTAAAGGCTCCAGGAAACAGGATTTGCAGACCACCTTGTTTTAGAACAGAGTAAACATTCACTTTAAGGGATTAGAGAATGGACAGATTTTCTTCCCCTTAAGTGTTGTTATGGATAATCTTTCTGGAGTCCAAAAACCTTATAGAAGTGATGGGGAAAAAAAATGATCTGTGGCTGAATGGCTGAAGTGATTGATGAGAATGTAGGATATTTCATGTTTCTGTCATTTTTTAAGCCAGAGCAGTTAAAAGGATTATGCTCTGACAATTGCTGAGCACTCTGTGCAAAATCAAACAGTGCACATTTTACAAAATCGAAAACCTTTGTGAAGAATTTAGGTTATGTTTTAGAGTGACTTAGTCATACAAATATTTACGGTAGCACCAATGAGTGAGGGGAATTCTTAAAGCCAGACTTTTAGAATTAAAAAATACTAGTCTGAAATTGGAAAGGAACCACTAGTATACCTTAGGAAAAAATATTTACACAATTTCGAACAACAAAGGCTTAGTAAAAGAAAGAACTTGGAGAAGAGTTAAAAATAAGACAGACCTTCTGCTGTTGTATGAGGAAGTATTTTCTCGCTCTCCCGAGAGACTGAGTTAGTTCATTCAGGAAGCTTTTTCATGCTTCATCACCAGATCTGTGACACTCTTTGTGTTATCAGCTTTGTGTTCTTCTAAGCTCTACTGAAAAGAATGTTACATCTCAAAGCTCATCATCTTTCATTACAATTTTTGTGCATTATCCTATGTAAGACATTTGTTAACCCATAATGCAAGATGCAAATTAATCTAATAAACTAGCCCATCACAGAGCACAAAAATAACAGATGCCTGTCTTATAAGCCTAATGTTTGTAAAGTCTGACAGCATGGGCACTCAGCTCAGTTTTCTGTGCTGAGACTTGTCATGAGTTTTCAAGTAGTTGTATAATTAAGCAGAGTCAGCAGTAAAGTTTTCATCGTGGTTTGTTTGCTTTATTATTTTTCCTTAGTTACTAAGGTCAGAGTCAAAAAACCCTTGTGAGTAGATGTGATATGTTTTGCCCTAGAGGTATTTGAAATTGCCTGCTGTTTGTCTTTTCCATGTTTCCCTCCTGACCAAGGGTACTACGGAGGTGCAGTTTAGGACATATCCTCAGAAATTCACCCTGCAGCGATTTGGGTTTTTCTTCCCCCTTGAATGATATCGGAGAACTTTAAGTCTTGGACTCTTACAGCCAGATGAGAGTATATTTTGCATTTCTATGCCTCTTGCCTTGATGTCAATGTTTGAAAGCAGGAAATAATTCTATTAACTTAATAGGTTTGAGGATGAAAAATGCCCCAAAACGGAACTAGAGTTGAAAGCCTTCTAATTACCCGGGCAAGAGCAGAAATTATGCTTCATGAATCATTCAGAACAAGCATGCTTATAATCTGCTTCTTGATTATACTTTTCAGTTGATATGCTGGAAACACCCTCCTTCCTCGGTTCATTTTGTCGGTGATGAGTTTGTCTGCCAGAACCAGAGCAGAGCTGCTCCTTCCTGGCTCTGAAAGGTTCATCTTTATTGGTTTGATTCTTTAATCATGGCAAAGCTGCAGTTTTTTAAGGGAAAGGAAACATGTCATCTTAGATGTTAAAGTGATGCATGAATATATCACTATTGATTTTCAGTGAGCAAAACCTTTAATTTAGCATATTTACATTTATATGAAGTGAATTTGAACTTTTGCTGTACTTAATTTGGTGGTGGCCTAATTACACTGTCCAATACAATCTAATAATACAGGACAGTAGAGGATTCTTCTTTGTGATTCAGCTGGCATCAAATACTAATCTTTGTGGTTGCTATCAGAGAAAGACAACTGAATCTATAGCAGTATTTGTCTTTTCCTGCTTTCTTTGTGTGTCAGAGTTTTGTTTATCGTTTCCGGTTGTTCTGGGTTCCTAACATTCATCTTAATTTCTGTGTTTTTTTCCTTCTCCTTGTGACTCACAGCAATAACTTACTTTCCTCCTAGGTTGGTAAACAACACATTGATGTGTATTCTGAATCTGATGTAGGACATTTCTGCTAGATCAGAAGCATTGACTCAGCTATCTTTAGCCAGCAAGTGGCCAGCTGCTGAGTCACTTTGGCAAATGTCTGTTTTATGGTGAATGATGGTGGGTCTGATAGTATTTAGGGAGCTGCTGAATAAAATCACTGCTCATTTTGAATGTTTTAAAGGCTGATACAGGCACAACTGCAGGGAGAAAAAGTATGTTTAAAGAGTGACCTTGATCATTTAAAAGAGTACATTCTGTGATATAAAAAAAAACTTGGTTGCTATTCCACTCTGAGAAGATACCTAATAAACTGAATTCATTCCTGGCATAGCTGCTGAATAGGTAAATCAGTAATAAAATTACCTTGCTTTGCTTTATTACTGTACTTCATATATTGATATAAAAAGATACAGAGAAATTCCTTGCTTGTTTTGCATGTCTACATACTTTCTGGATTTGTGGTATATAATGCTATTTTAGACTGCATAAAAACATCCTTTACTAATAAGCCTGGACTGCTAATTACTGCAACATGATCTCCCCCCCTTTTTCCTTCTTTCTTTGTCTAGTGACTAAAAAATCCAAGTCATCAGTCATCACTAGCATACCTGTTACGGTATCATTTTATATTTCTATTGTGCAGTTTTAGCTGATATGCTTTAGATGAAGGCCTTAATAACAACAGAAATTAAAATAAGGGGAATCACAGTGACTTCTAGAGACAGATGGTGTTAATTGATTTCATTTTCTCCCTCACTTGTTGTCTTAAACAGGAAGACAATAATCTTTCTTTATCAGAACAGAATTTTGCTTGTCACTGATATTTAGAGAGGTTAGTCTTAAAGCCCTGTAAGTTTTAAGATTGTGAATAGGATAATGTTGTAAGTGTACAACCTTAATACATGAAGATTGGCAGGACTAATCAGATAAGTAAGAATGTGCTTTTTATGCATTTACAGTTTCCACTTGCTTCTCTGCAATTTTTTTTTTTTTTTTTTTTTTTTTTTCTTTCAGGTGTCNTTTTTTTTTTTTTTCCTGCAGGGCTCTATGCAGCTTTTAACTTAAAGTGATTTAATTATAGTTTGATTTTGTGGTAAAGATAACCTGCTAGGGATGACAAACAAATTTAAACAGAGGAAAGACTATTTTAAAATAAAAAATAAGGGCTTTTATTAAACAAGAATTGGATGTTATGCCTGGATTCAGGATACAAGAACTGGTAGAGCCAATGTAACGGAACTAAGCCAAAGTTATGCCATGATCCTGATTTTTTCCTAATTCTTTTTTCTTCTTTATTAAGCAAACTGAACATTTCCTAAAGGGAAAATTTTTAATTTATACTGGGATATGTTTCTAAATCTGTGGCAAGATTATTTGGTCTGCTATACCAAGTATTTGGTGTTTCTTTCCTTGCAAATGGGTATTGGAAGTATCATCTAATGTATATAATGTTGGATATAGAGCAAACAGTCTTTACTAACATCTGTTCCTCTTGGAAAAGCTTTTTGTTTAAAAGGAGGAAGGTCATCTGGTCTCATCCTTTAGAGAATGTGTTGAAAAGCATCTTAGGAAAACTTTGGTATATCACACCATTTCTGAAACCTTGTACCCTTTCTGAATTACTGTTTGTTCCTGAACGGTTTGCAGAACACTTCACAGAGGTTTGCCGTTCACACTTCACACATGTTCACTCTTCTGGCTCACTCAGTAACTGCTTTTTTCATTTTCATACCTCTACAATGACACCCCTACTGGACAAAACTGAAAAGAAATGAAAAAGTGGAAAAAAATTAAAAACCATGAAAGTGATGAAGTATGTCTGTTAGAGTGAGTAAGTGCGGCAAGGATCACCTAATAAACTACAAAATAGCACCAAAGCAGTGGAAGTGTCAAGGAGCCGCTTACGATGTCATTTTCTAAAGTATGTATGCATGGAATCCCAACAACAGAAAGCTATTACAGGGTGTAAGAAGTATGCTTTTGCAGTGAGATAGTATGAGGTAAACACAGCAGTGACCTAGTAAATCACAGAAATGTCCAATCTTTAGATTTCAATTTTCAGCACTACCTGTAACTTTTCTGGCTACGTGTTTTATTTATTTTTAATGTCATAAAAGTGAATGGATACGTAACAGAAAATAGCATTGCTTGACTGAGAGCTAGTGAATACATGTATTTTGGGGAAGTTAAAAAGCAGTGATGGATTTTGTTGAAAATAATTACGTGGATAATCTACCATTTACTCACTGGTTTCCTTCCACCTTTCTGTTTGTTTGTCTCAAACAGTTGTTTCATCTTGTCTTTCACGTATTTTACTGACTGTTACACCTTGTGAATTATCTTTGCCAGGAATTGTCATTTATTTTATGTCTGTCCAGGGCCTAGCACAGAAAGGAACCAACCTTGTCAAATCTCTGGTTGCAAACAGTAATATTAATAACTAAAAATGGCACGGGAAAATTAGATTGAGACTGGAGTTTGCATGAAACGTAATATTGAATGTAATAAAAGAGAGTCTTTAACATATAAATGGGTTTGAGAAGATACAGAGTAATCAAATTCAACTGCATTTTTTAGTACTTTTCATGTCATGTCTCCCAAGGTGTTTTACAGCACAATAATCATGATTAACTCCGGATTTAATCAGTGAACTTGTGCAGTAATCTACAAAGTGGGACAATGAGTTAGAAGAGCTTGATGTTGGTGAGGACCCTAGTGACCATGGTATAATTCATGAAGAGGTGTCAGTGAAACCTGTAAAGTCCGGCTGTGACAGAGTACATGGGTAATCAATTCAGTCTTTCAGAGAAACTGTTGGAACAAAAGTCCGCAAACGTTTCTTAGATAATGTAATAATATGAGGATGGGAGGTTTGGGATGCGTGCTTTGTTTTAGGACAATACTGACAAATCGTAAGAGGAATTCATACCACATTTTCCGATTTGCTTCAGTTTTGCTTTCATAAATGTTTGTAAGTGCAAATGTCTCTCAAATGTGAACTCTGTGAATCGCAAGTACTGGTTTCTTGGCAACCACATCAGGACTTTGCTATTTGCAGCTAGAAAGGAGGGTGCAT
>VZTL01049488.1:6343-19989 GCA_013400535.1 Scopus umbretta | reverse complement strand
TTCAAGCCTCTGAATTGGATATATTTTTTAAAAAAAGAACAACATTCCATCCATACTCTCAGTGAGGTTTGCTAAACAGATTACTTTATCTCTGAGCTTGCAAGTGTGCCACATTCTTCTTGCTTTCAAAAGAGTCATTAATGCAAAAATCTTAAAGAGAGGCAGTTACAAAAGTGTCTCACAAAGTACACACACAGAGATATACAAGCATAAAAACAAAAATTAAGAAAATAAATCTGCATTCACCAACCCAATGCTGGCTTCGTTCTGGATTGGAGGTGCCTCAAAGGTAGCATTAACCTGGCTGAGCAGTGATATTTGCCTGTTTGTCAGAGGTCAGAATCTGGTGGCTATAAATACAGTTTAGCTTTTCTTTGTCTCTAAAACAATACTTGTCAATACTGCAGTGCTGTTTTGAGCAGATCAATGGCTGCACATAACTCACTGCCTGAGGGCGTTATTATTAATACAAATGTCGGTAGGCTAAATATTGAGTGACATTATTAGAAAGGGATTGCCCTTCCCTCTGTGACTTTGACTGATGTCAAATGTACTTAAAGTTCACTAACACGTAGCCAGGATTCTGCCTGTACTTGCAAGAAGTTGTCTCTCCCTCTCTGCCCACCATGGGAGTTGCTGAATAATCCAAGGAAGATTACTCAAACTGAGTTTTGGAGTGCTAGCAACCTGACTTAGCATACAGAAAGGAGTTTGCCTTCTTGGGGGAAATGCTGAGTCCTCTCCGTTCAACCTCTTCAGTGAGATGGGATTAGACCAATTTGTGAGAGGCTCCAGAACCTTTGTCCTCCTTAAACACAGCACATGGGGCTGTGACATAATTAAGAACTAGCATGTCCTGGTGACTCTGGTTTAAAGTAATGTCTCATTTCAAATAAAGAAAGAAGCACATGTAAAAAAAAATAATATTTACTGCTGAACCAGGAGACTTTTCCACTTACAACCTGTTAGCTGTGTTACTTCAGACATTGTGACCCTTGCACATTGGGGTCTACACAGATGCTATACTGCCACATTAATCTGACCTGAGGTTGGTCACAGGACCTCTTAGTCCAGTGCACTTAGTCCAGGCACTTAGTCCAGTGCCTGCTGTGCCTCAAATGCCACCACTGCCTATAGCCCCAGTGGGCACTGGAAACAGCCAGATGCGAAGCTAAGGAATATGCTTTCCAGGCACACAGCTGGCTGTAGACACAGTCATCCTGTCAGGTCTGGTGGTGTCCAAGCATCTGATATGCGATTAAGCAATTGACTGGTGAGCTGTGCCTTGTTATTCCCTTGAATAATATTTAACCTGAGCTCATAAAAGAAATCCTATTGACCAAAAAAGAGATAAATAGCTACATATAATGTCCCTTGGTTGCTAGCACATTAAGTATTGCTGTGAGATTTCCTCCTGAAGTGAGCATGTATATGCATGTTTAGATAACTTTTTTTTAACCAATTTTTATAATAAATGAGACAATCTTGTGCTTACTTGAAATGTAGCAGTGAGATTTTTTAAAAATGCCACTCAGTGTAGAAAAGGAGTATTTTTCTGCTGAAGAACACAAAATGTGTGTAGTTGGGCAGTTTCTCTTATGATTACAGACTATCTACACTTGACAATAACTTAACTTTTAACACCTAGTGACATTAATTTCACTTGACTTCCTGTCTTAAGGTCAAAAACATTAATCAGCACTTCTATCATTAGCTCAGTTTCCTTTTCTATTAAGCGATTATGATCACTTACTATTAATGAGACGTGACGTTTTAATAAATTTTTGCTAGTGTGAATTGCTAAACAGTAATTATGGCATATACTGTATGGATGGTTTGTTCCACAATGTACATTTTGCTTAATGTTGGTTAGCAACATCTACAAAAAACAACAGAAAATAATTAACTAGTTACAGCTGAGGATGTGGAATGGCCTTTTTCACGACATTTATAGTCAATAAAAAGACAAGGCAGGGTTTTGGTTTTTTTGTCATTGCTGGAATTATTGTATTTCTGGACCTTGTGACTTTTGCAGTTCTTTATATGAAATGGCACTACCAAGGCTGCTTACTAAACAGGAGATGAAAGAAAATATCACATGTTTTAAGAGCTATTGTTTTAACTTGTGTTATATTTCTGCTGTTCTGGCATTGAAACAGCAAGGTTAAAAAACAAAAGCCAGACCCTTTCCCTTAGTGCAGAAGAGAAATAACATAGTGAGTCCCATCGCCAAAAAGTAATGTCTGAATACTGGCTTGGCTTTCCTGCCATTACTCACAGACACATCTAAACAACCAGTGCCAGATGCTCGTTTGGAGCTTGGCTGAGGTTTTTATTGGTTAACTGACTTTTTTAAACACTCGTCAACCAGGAACTGGACTAACAGTGGCTGACAAACTGGAAGGTAACTCTGAACACTGAACATGTCACGAGGGTACTTTAAAGAAAACAAAGGAGGTTGCAGCGATAACAGTTTCTTTACTAACTGCCCTCTGTCCCCAATTTTCTGGTTTGCTGACATCAGTGAAATTTGCTGAGAAGACTGTATCTGCTAGAGCCACTGCAGATGTACTCCCTTTTGTACGGAAGCCAAATTTTCTGGACCACCCAAGTGGAGGAAGAGAGTCAATTGAGGCACACTGGCTTCATTGAGCACTATTTCTGTGGCATTGCACCCTTCTCACAGCAGTCAGGTACTTAAAACTGTAAAATTAAATCCTTTTCAGTGTTTGCTGCTATACTGATAATAACGTGCATGGAATGGAAGTTGTGTTCCCTGTTTTGAAAGCCCTGGGTGGGACGCCATTTGGGTCAGTACTGTCCCTTTCCAGTAAATCTCATCAAACTGGTGCTGAGAATTTGAAGATGGTTCCAAGATGACCCAAAAGGATGATGCTAAGAGTCTGTCAAAAACATGGCTAACACTACATCTAACAGTGCAATCTCGTCACAAAACCACTATGTATTACCTTGAACACTGACTGTAGGTACCTAACAAGGAACAGAAATTAGAAAAGAAATAGAAAGTTTTCCATCCCATAGACAAAGCTTTAACAAGGCTGGCTGGATGGATGTTAAATCTAGACCAGATCAGAATAGAAAAGTGTCACAATTTTATCAGGAAAGTTAAGTAAACATAGGAACAATTAAACAAGATTTGTACCGTGTTCTCCACCATTGAAACAAAATCTTTTAAACCAGGCAAGGTGATTTTCCCAGAGAAAAGCTGTGCTCAAAGAATAATTCAGGAAAGTCCTACAGCCTGCATAGTGCCAGAGGACATCCTCTTAGTCTATAACGGGTAAACCCATTTCTCCAGTGTACAGTTCTGTAGAGTTTGGGGTTGCCACTTTGATGTCAGAATAGAGTGTTTGCGCTGTCTTTGAAGATTTTTTTGTATTCTAAAATGCAAGAACAAGACACTATTCTTCTGATTATTTCAACCATGGAGCAATCACAGCACATCTTGACTGACAGCATATGTGTATGCATGGGAAGGCTGTCATTGCGTAGGTCTGCAAAACGTCTCATATTGGTTGACTCCTGGACCAACGGATAACACCAACAGGGTGCAGTCAGAGATATTGGTCCAACAGTATTCTGTCATACCACTGTAGAACCAAGTGGCATGATTCACAGCTGTATTTCAAGTCAAATCTAGCATTAGTCTATCAGAAATTGAACATGTCCTTGCTTTCCATCCTAAAAATGGTGAATGCCCTGGATCAGTAGAAAAGAATGTCTTGTATAGCCCAAGATTAAACAGAAGTAAAAATAAACTAATCAGCTTCTTGTGCTTTCAGCAAAAGCTGTGGCACTGTAAATAGCAGTTCTGTCCAAAGTACACAGTTGCACCGTACTGCTGGGACAAGGTCATAACTTTATTGGTAGCTGAATGACCATCTGTCCTTGCATACGTTAGCGTATCATCTCCTTGGAGAGTTATAAAGCAGTATCAGTCCATACTGGAAATGCATTGCTCACCAGCAGTTACCGGGATCCCTGCCTGTATGACTTGTACTAATCTGAGGAAGATTATTAAAACATTAATTCATATCTCTTGTCTTCATCTTCCTGGCCTGATTCTCACAATGTTCATTACTAGGTAATGTGCAGTTATATCATCTAAGTTTTATAACTCTCTGAGGATACTTTGGGTCAAAAATGAGCTTGATATTCCAGGGCACAAGAGAAATATAATTTTTATCTGAAGAAACAACAAAATGTAAGGAGAATTATGACCAGCAAAAGTCATCATAGCCAAGTATCTACTGAAAGCAATTTTACTTTAATTGCACCAGAAACTGGCAATTCCTGAATATGTAGAAAGGCCAGTAATTGCTTTGTGGGGATTTGCAAGGAGCCACTGAACGGTGCCTTGGATACATGCGCTGCATAGGATTACTAGGAAAGCCCAGCCATGCATATAAGGACATCCAGTTAACTTGAAACACATGGTAACTCCTGTAATCAAATTTGTTGTATAAAGATTAAGCAGTCTCAAGAATGAGCGGGTGATTGGATCATTTGCACCTTTCCCTCATTCATTAGGGGTGCCAAGACTTCTTAGTAAGTAGGTATGACTGGTGCTGTTATGACAGAGTTCCTTGCTCTATAGTTGAGGTGCATGATGCAGCATTCATATTTGCATAGCCATGCTCTGAAAATGCCCCTTGGATAAGTGGGCAGCCAAAGCAGGTGCAGCAACATGCGGGGCTTGAATCAACTGCACAATGACATTTTCAGCCCTGTCAAGAGCTGAGCCCTAAGCTTCTCCAAAAAAGCATCCTCAGTACCTGGAGTATGCTGAAAATGCAGCAGCAATCCATTTTTCAGGGTTGGCAGTGGCTGAACAAGGGTTCAAAACACTAAAACTGGGTTTGGAAACTTAAAGCACTAAGGATGGGGGCAAGTCTAGGCACAAATGTCTTTTAAAGAAAGAGCACAAACACCTCTCGGAGGCAATGGGCAGATCACAGGACTCCTTTTAATCTGTATGTAAAAGGAGATGATAAACACGACAGGCCTTTAATGGAAAGTTGTCACTGGCCATATGGTGACGTCTGGCTAGGGGGCGAGATTGTTTGACCAAGCAAGTGAAGCTAAGGCAAAGTCAGAGCTTGTTTCAAAGCTCATTCCTCACATTTGACAAGGGTTTGTGTTGCCAACTTCATTGTTTTGTCTGTGTATGCTATTTTCTGTCTACTCTTCCCATGGCATTGTACTCAGTTATCAGATGGCAGAGTAGCTCTAGGTTTAAAATAACAGTACATATATATGCTGTAAATTCACTTTTTAAATCAGATTTCAAGTTGATAAGACTCCCTACACTTGCTCAGAGAAAAAGCTCTATATTTTAATCCCCTTCAGTTTTGAAACACTTTCAGTCCATTAGAGCCACATAAATACAAGGCACAAAACAACAACAGGCTACAAATCCGTACATTTGCACAGCCAGCCCTAAATAAATATGATCCAATTGCTGACTTGAAAAACAGAATAGTCCAAAGTTTCCAGAGTAGAATGCTGGTGATGAAATAACACTCAGCTGCATGCAAGAAACCCTGACCCTCTAGTCAGGTGGCACACTCAGTACAAGGTATTAGGAAGGTATTTATCAACAAGGAAGGCCAATTTTCTCATAAAGTCATGGAACAGTTAAAATTTGCACTGGTGCGAAGTGGGCATGGTTCAGCATTATTGTGGACAGTATGCTGATAAAGTGGGTTTTTAAGTGCAACGAGACACATTCAGTTCAAATATTCAACAGTGATTTCTTGTGAAACAAGCATTAGGCCTGGCAGGAACTTTATAAATAACACACAATACAATCATAGTCTTCAGCTTGGGAACTGGTGCTAAGCATATAGGCATAAACATAGTATAATCATATGTGATTGGTATCACTGCAGGGGAACCTCAGAAAGCCTATAGGAAGAGTCAAATCAGAAAGAAGCACAATCTCTCTTCATTTTCCCTTGCACATCTTACATTTTTCTGCTCTGCAGCTGGTTTTGTAATAAACAGCAGAGGATGCTTCAAAAAGATCATACTTCAAACACCTGGGAAAGAAAACCAGGAAAAGAAGAGAGTGTTTTGTTCAATTTCAAATTATAAGCAATAAAGTCCATTGGATTCAAGCCCCAAGTAGCAATTTGAAGTTCAAGTCATTTTATACCATGATATTCCTCTCTTGCTTAGAGTTATAGCTTCCTGATCCTGCCACAAATGAAGATTTTTATCACATCAACCACTAGTAATGAGCACAAGCATAGGAAGAGACACACACATGAGTAAAGGGCGAAAGGCAAAGCAGGCACGAGAGGAATAGCTCCTCTATACCTTTGGGCAAGCAGGTACAGCTTGCTCTTATGCATGCAGTTCACACATATTTGTCCCTCCTTCTTTACAATAAAAATACTCTGATAAAGAGTGGATGTGGCCATATTTTAACAGTAGTCAAAGTCCATAAGCACATATCATAATAATTGGCGGATTTGGATTAAATGATTTGTGTACAAAACCATGATTTATGTTCTTCTCTCATTTGACCTTCTGTTTCTATGAGAAAGGGAGGACTGAAAGGCCTGGGAATTTTTCCATTGCTTTTGGGATTCAGAGCCCAAATGATCTGAGGCACCAGCTCTCTCCCTAGTGCAGTTGCCCGTACTCAAGTCTTTGTGCTGTGGAAAAAATAAAATAAAATAAACCAAAATAAAACTAAACAACATAAAACAAATGGGTTCCCCAGAGTGAAAATATTGGACTGCTCAATGTACCTCTACATTTGATGGGTTCTGGCCCCACTGTTTCCTCCACAAATTATAAAAGTTTCCTCTCAGATACCCCTCAAAATTGATCTTAGGGATTCAGTTCTTTTTGGCAAAATAAAGAAAAGCCCCCTTGCTTTTTAATCTAGAGGGTGTTCATTTACAGTATTCAAAAGATCTCATTCATGCTAAAGCACAACATCACCTTTATGCGCTTATTCAGCTGTCTGGAGAGGCAGGTGAATGCTGTTAAATCCATTTTATGGATGAGGGCATAAAGATTCAAACAGTCTAAATAGGGATTAAATTGAAGTTAGGAGCCAGCTTCTCAGAAGGTGATGTACAGTATTTGCTCTCCACACTGCCTAGTCCCAAAGATGACTTAATTCAGTCAGCACCTTCATGCTGGACTCCAGAGCTCATTAAGCACTTTTGCATGCTGGCAGGCTCCCTGAGTGGAGCAGAAAGGCGCCTGTCTCCCAGCTAAAGTGTTATCACACCTCAGGGATACATGGAAAAGCACCTCAACCAGGATCTCAATGGAAAAAAACTGCTGGAGCAGGGTGCTGTGCTGGTGCTGCCTCCTAATGCTAATTTCTATTTCTTAAAAACTTCTGCAAAATGTGGGAAACCCAGAGACTAGGCCCTGCTTGGCCCAAAGAAGTCCAAATTCGTACTGTGCCCTTCAGAGGAGTCCAAACGAAGGGGCTGTAGCCAAAGCCAGGCCCAGTTATGTTGCATTCCTGTGCTGAAGCTGGTTCAGAAAGCAATGACGGCTGAGCTAGCTGTTGTTTCCTTGCAGCTGGTAATGCTCAATGAATTCTTCATATGAGGGTTTCAAATTTCACAGAAACCACATAGAATTTTCACTGAAGTTGGGCAGAACGTGTACAAGTGTTAGTCAGTGTTGTAAGTGTTCTACAAGCTACAGCAAGATTATGACCACTGTCTTTCTGCCGTCTCCTGGGAGAAAGAATTCAGATACATTCAAAGATGACCGATGCCTTTGTTCTTAATTTGTTTTATTTCCTTTTGCATGACTATGCATTAAAGATGGATTGTCTGCAGTGAATTGTGTCTCTAAAAGATTCCCTGAGTGGCTACATCCTACAGAAGATGCAGTTAAAGCATATTCTAAAATGATAGTCCAGACAAAGAGCGTAACTATCATTGGTGCATACAGTAACCACTTTAGGAAAATTATCTGGTGGCATATAACTCATGTTACATGACAGCATTTTGAAAAGGACAAGATAAAAGGTTAACTCATGAAAATCCATTACTAGCAGCCCTTTTTTGTCTTCTCAGAGAAGTTTACAGGCATTCTGGAGGCTGACCCAGTGACTGTTAGTGAAGAGGTACTACCCTTTCTTCTAAGCTTTATATACCACAGACTGTGCTAAGCTAGTCATATTCTAAACACAGTGGATTAAAGCTGGCCCTATCTATCTTAATAATCATTTGAAAATCTTCACAAACCTACGTGTCTTTTGTCAAGACCATGGCTAATGCCATCACAGCTTTAGGAAGTCCCACTGTGTTTATCAACACAGTTCAGATCAGTGTATAATGGCAATACTCCATTTATCTTGGCAGGAACTGTGCTGGATGCTCTATAACTAACATGTATGGTACCCCAAAACAGTCATAGTGCATGCAAGCACTGCATTTTCTTGTACAAAATATTCTGTTAATGACCCCAGAGGCTTGAGACGCACTAAGAATTTGGCTCTATGTCTATGATCTTTCTTCATGGAGAAATTCTCCTAGTTCTAATGAAGCATTGTGACCACACTGGGACAATCCCCACTGTGAACAATGAAGGGCACTCTCTTTTAGTGGACCTCATCTTGATTTCAACAAAACAGAGCTGTAGCAGCATGCCCAAACCATCCACATAATTCTGCAGAAAAAAATATGTTACAGTTCTGGGAAGTTCTCAATATTGTGGGAGGCTGCCCTTTTAGTCATAGGATCTCAAATTCACTATCCCTCTCTTCTGCAACACAGAAGGTTATTAGAACAATTTCCCTTCTGTTCATTTAATGAAACCACTCATCAGGAATAGTTAATTAAAAATCCTTCCTTTGAACTCTCAATTTGGAAAAAGAAAAGAATTCCAAGTAGTTTAGCTCTCTCAGGAAATGAGGCGAGATGAAAGGAGTACAGGCATGAGATGGAAATGCATTGATAAAGGACCTGTGGGACAAATGAAGTCGTCAGCCGAAAGAGAGAAGAAGAATCAGTGAGCAAACTCCATAGTGAAGATGATTTTGGCTCAGGTTTGAGACATCTTAAATGATTCTAATCTTCAGATGTTAGGCATTCAAAGCTAGCTGAAAGCCAGGTCTTCTTCTAGGCACCTCTTACCATTAGTCTCTTCTGAGAATCCAGCCTTGTTCTGCTCTCTTTAGCCTGTACTTTCCCTGGGCTTTGATTCTGTCATTTTAAGGCTGCATGTTCCACCTGTGAGAATGCAACTGCATGTTATGCACACCATTTGTCAGAAAGCTCACCAATTTTTCCGCACCTGAAAAGTATGGATATAATAATTTTCAAATAGATTATGGAAGTGACTCAATTCACTATTCACAACAGTCAAATCAAGCCTAGAAGCCCAGGATTAATGACATGATAACTGACAAAAATTCTTTCTACCCTCGCTAATGGAAGTAAGAGACAAATAGGCATAAAACCCTATATAGTTTGTAAGAGATGAAATGCTTTCTGAAACTTTGCAACTAAGAGAAAAATAATGCAGAGAGAAGCAGAAACAAAAGGTTGTTAATGGGCTTATCTCTACAATTTCTGATGGGAAGATTAAATTTAGCAATATTCTCCTTGTGAAATTACTTCCTTCCCCTGCCAGTAATTTTCATAGCATGTATCCCCAGGTATGGCTTTTTTCTGATTAAAAAAGTGCTTGCTGACATTGGCCAATCTGTTGATCGATAGGTGTATCCTTAGTATTTCTCAGTCGTTATGCTCTTGTCCTGCATGGAAGCTGGGATTCCATCATTCAGCCATTCATTCTGATTCAAAGCATCCCCAAATCTCAACAAATTTGCCTACAGATACAGAAACAAACAGATCCAAAAAGATGTGACCTTCATCTATCAAAACAGCTACCATCTGGAGACCATAAATGTTGTGATCCTACCTAGCATGAGCTTCTGCACAAGCATGCAAATTGAAGTCAATTTTGGTAACTCAGGCATAATGAGGTTCAACAATGTTTTAGTAAGATCACTGTTAAAATTACAGATTACAAGCTGGAAAGTGAGCCACCATCCCCATTCACTCTCTAGAAAGGAATAAAAGGAAGAATAAAAATTAATGAAATATCATCTTATATAATTATTCCTTTCTATTTGACACCTCTGTTTATGACTTCCCAGGGCCTGTGTTCAATGTCCCCCACTCTTTGTCGCAGTGTGTCACATGTGTCCAGATGTCTTATGTTTCCTAGCAGTGCCTCCAACTCCTAGATACTGTGAGATAAACACTTGAATAAGCACAGATATTCTCCCAAGGAACGGTATGCCATGAATAGCCTTATAAATCTGTTATATACCCAACTTCTTCGGAAAGCACATACCCTCATGCAGCTAACAAGATGACATCAGGCTGCACACAGTGAGACCTGGGTCATTGCACTGTGTCCTGGTTCAGCAGCAAGCCCAGCCCCAGAAGTCCCTGCTCCCCAGCGGCTCGTTCTGCACGTCCCCTCCTGACCCCCGTGTCTGATATGCCTCACTTGTGCCAGCGCGATTGTTTGTGGAGCTGAGCGGTAACCTGGATTTCTGCAACGAACAGCCTGAAAATAACTGTTAATAATAAACTGTTGTATCAACACAGCTGAGGGATGAAGAACTGCAAGAAGGTAGGTGGGAATTTGCCAGGGGGAAAACGCATCTGCGGTCAGCTTTGCTGCTGAAACCCGTGTCTCCCGGATCCCTCTGGCCAGTTACAGCAGGGGTGTTAGTGAAGTAGCACTGATGGGGTATTAAGATATTAATATCCACATAGATATTAAGAAGCCGGTTCATGGGGACATTTAAACTTTTTATTGCTCTTACTGCTGTGAATTTAAATAGCATACTGCTTTCTGCTACACTTTCTTATAGTACCTTTGAGGATGACAGGGAATTCAATGTCAGATCAGCCTGTGACCTCTGCAGTTCAGCGCCTTGTTATAAACACTGGCCAGCAAGACATTTCTAAAGACCCTCTTTACAGAAGGTCTTATACTTAGTTTACTGTTTTAAAGGTATGGATTGTAACTGATAAAAGAATACAAATTAGAAAAAAAAACAGTAACACTGAAGCCAGATAAACTGTGCTGTTTCTTCTAATTTCAGATTTTGAAGCTCAGGTACAGTCTTCCATATTTGCTTTCCCATCATTGTTTTGCAAGCCACGGCTGTGGATGTGTTTGCATCTAATGCCTAACACCAAGGCTTAAAGAGCTGACAGTCCAAATAGAGTAGAGAAAGGAAAAGAAAGATGCTTATCCTTATTTTACAGATAGAGATCTAAGACAGAGAGAAATGAGGCACCTACCTTAGGTCATACAAAGAGTCAATAGCAGGAATTGAACAAAGATTGCCTGAATCATGCCCAGTGTTCTGTCTTGACCTTTATGGCAAGACATTTACACTTCCATAGGAAAGAGTTATATAGATGGCTGAGGGAAAGCAATGTACAGACAATTAATTATGTTTTACCTGTCCTTTCTTTCCTTGTCCCCAGTTGCCTCCCGGCCCCACAGCCTGAATCACGAATTCTTGAAGAATTTTCTCCATTCAGGGAATCTATACATGGAAGATAAATAGAAGCTGGAGGAAAAAATGCTGAGATGATAGAGTAGGTGGAGGAGGTTTTCTATGCTACTAATGTATTTCAATATACTTCTCATCAGAGCTCAGTGCAGCTACTCTGAAGAAGGAGAGAAAAAGCCTGAATATTTGGCTTTTTCCTCTAGGTAACCATTGCAGACACTAGGTGCTAAAGAGAGATTATCCCAGCTCTTTAAAGAATGACTGATAAAGAAAGAGTTTTGTTTAAAATAACAGGAGAATAAAACCCCTCTGCTTTATTTCTTGCCCTGAGAACTTCCAGACATTCATTCCCCAGTAGGTGCAAAAGACCTCAGAAGACACTGGCAGTGGTAACTGATGGTTGAGGGTGCCAGCGAGGATTTTTAAAAGCACTGATGGGATTTCAGGCATAAGTCCCACTGACAGGTATTACATTCCTTAGGTTTGCCTGAAATGCCACATGGCAATTAACACCTGGAACAGCAGATTTTGTGCATTATCCTTCATAACTGCAGGTGATGTTGGATTAAATTTAATTTTTTATTACACTAAGATATTTTTTACTTGTGCTGGGAACAAAGTTCTGCTCTCTCAACTCTTCAGAGTCCCAGCCTCATGTTTCTAAGGGCTCTTGGACACAAGGAGGTTGTGACTCAACCGTACACTCACCAGAAACTCCAGCTTCCAGCCTTCCTCCATATTCTCTCTCCCTGGTAACACCATCTCTCCAGTGTCTCCCCAAAATACACTGAACTGCATAACAACATATTTAGCCCTCAGTGCCAGGTACACTGAATTCTGTTGGATGCTGCTCTTTGATTTACAACTTTGTGTAAAGAAATTCAGCACTGGTTTTAGGCTGCACAATCTCTTTGTGCTCTATTGTGCTCTCACTTGCGGGGATGGAAACCAGGAGATATACAAAGGCAATCACAAGTGCCACTGTTTTGAACAGACTGTTCAAAAGTTTATATCTGGCACAAAGGCACATGTGCACATGCAAACTGTACTATCTGCTTCTTATATAAAGCACATTTGGGAAAAGAGGAACTGATTGTAACAGAAAAGTGGCTGCTTAGTCAGAGTCTTGCCCTTCACATGGGGAGCCACAGCTCTTTCCTGCCAGCAGTCATGTGTACACCGGAGAAAGCTTTGAACAGCTACAATTCAGACACTGCTCCTGCTAATCCTGCTAATCTCATGCCCTGTTGTGCTCCATTAGCCTGTGAAACGCAGACTTGGACTTTCACAACTAGTGGTACTCTGTGTTTCAGAGAGGTGGCTCATACGTTTCCCCAGGACCAGCCAAAAGGGGACCAGTGAGGTTGCAGCCAAAGGAGCTACACGGCAATTGTGCCAACCCATGAAACGAGGTCCGAGGCCCACAGAGGCTGGTCTTGTTTGTATCTGTGCACTAAAAGTTGCCATCGGTCTCTAGCAGCTACAGGTTTACGTGGGAGACGCTTAATATTTCATGACACTGTTAGGAGCAGAGTGAGCCAGCACTGCCACTGGAGTATCTGCTCATGCACAGATCTGGCCTTCACTTTAGTCCTACCAGTTTCAGCAACAGCTTTTACATGGAGATACATAGGCAACGCGGACCAGGTATAGTGGCTATGGTAGTGGTGTGAGACAAACATTTTTGTTTCTCTTTTGGCCCTCAGTTGGCACTGCTAAGCACAAGTAAGTATTACTTTAGCCCACAAATGCTGTGAGCTTTCAATTAAAGATGGCAACGTCTGTGTGGGAACAGTAAGTGAAAGCATCATTTAATCCTAAGGAAACTTGTAGGTAGCTAAAAGAAGTGGAAAGGTGCTGTGTGTGGATGCATGTGTGTATGTCTGAGAAAGGCACACTCTTCTTACTGATAAACTTTAAAATATGATTTACTCTGTGCAGGCAGCAGTCTCAGACATCAAAGCTTCAGACTCAGTGCAGTGACAAAAAACCATGAAGCTTTAAGACTCGACCAAGCATCAACACCAAGCTGAGGCAGAAGCTTTTACTCTTGAGACTGCTGTCTGAGCGGATTAGAATTAAAAAAAAAAAAAAA